>VUJU01004427.1:2656-18736 GCA_009835225.1 Aphis craccivora
TAGTTTTAAAATGTTTTTATCATTTGAAAGTTTTAATTAGCAAAATATAAGAATTCAATTTAATTTTTCATGGTAGATGTGTTGTTATTAAACTGTTCAATTTTCGGAAAACCATCCAGATAATAGTTCATGGAAAAATTTAAGGTAAATGTAAGTCCCGAATCGGACATACCCTGACAAGTGTGAACGATGAACCGTGCCGGGTCCGTACCGTATCCGGGTTTTGTCGAAATTCGGGCCGACATTTTCAATTTGGTAAATTTTGTCAAAAT
Organism: Aphis craccivora; assembly: GCA_009835225.1. NCBI lineage: Eukaryota > Metazoa > Arthropoda > Insecta > Hemiptera > Aphididae > Aphis > Aphis craccivora. Next base: position 2,929 of record VUJU01004427.1, read on the forward strand.
TTGAACTTAAAATGCTGATTAAAAAAAATATGCCCATGTTTTTTAATATTTTTATGCTATTCATGCAAAAACGTGAGAGCAGTCTTGTATTAAATTAAAAAAGTTGTTTGACCAACGAATAAAACTGTATTGACTTTTAGGGGAAATTAATTTAAAAAATTTAAAATTTAAAATGCCTGTGAACTACTCAAAACGAGTTGAAATATTTTGAAAATTTTATCGAACATAGAAAATGATAAAATAAACATTTGATGAAAATTTTCTACGGCTAAGTTAGGTTAGATAAGCTTATTTTTTAAATAAGTACAAAAATTCGGTTCCATGAGGAATCCGATGCCTTAAAGTTTTGAATTTCAAACACTCATAAAAATTTCATTTTATTTTCTGGTATACATACATTTTAGTTAAAGCTTAATAAACTTATCGGGAATCTTGTATTAAATTTTAAAATCTTATAGATATGAAACAAACATTTTTATGAACTTCCAATTCAAAATAAAAATGCACTAAAAAGTTTCAATACATGCCATTTAATATGCAGTCAAAGTCATACAAATATGCAAATACGCGGAAAACGTAAGTTATGAATAATTTATGCAAGAAATTTTTAATTATTTATATAAAAAAATTTTACAATATTCATAAAAATATTAATATTGGTACTTATATACTTAAATTTTGTAAAACATGCATTTACATATTATACATTTCTAATTTTTCTTCAGTGAAGCTGTGACGTTTTTTACTAATATATTTTTAAATAGAGATTAGAACGGTCGTTCGACGTCAACCCAAGATGTTGGGACATATTTTAAGGATCTTTATTATTATATCTGTTCTGTAGTATGCCTTGACAGTGGACTGTATTTTGTTCACTTGTAGAATTTTCTTAGTTGATGTTTTGTTGTTTTTACCGTATAACAAAACTGCGCAAGTCTGCCCTTGGTGGGTCTTGCTACAGTAAGATTATGTAGGCAGAAACGTCCAAACTGCGCAAGTCTGCCCTGGGTGGGTCTTGCTACAGCAAGGTGCCGTATAGTCAGTAGTTCCCAAACCGCGCAAGTCTGCCTGGGTAGGTCTTGCTGCGGTAAGGTAGGACTGAATACTGACCGATTTTGTGCTACGCACTGGTATTTATAGGCGGCGGCGTTGTGTAATCTCCGGAGCCACCCGCGCTTATCTTGCGATTGATTTTCCAGTCGTAGCCACGTCCACCGTGGCCTGTGATTCGCTAAAGCGCTTGAAACCACGCGCTCCATGGCCTGTGATTCGTTGACGCCTGAAGATACGTAAACCTTGGCCTGTGATTCGCTAAAGCGCGCGAAGCTACGCCCACCGTGGCCTATGATTCGTTATAGCTCTAAGGCGCTTCCCGGTTCCGTCACAGAACACGGGACCGGCCGTTTGTTTATTATGGCACCGTAACCAGCGTGCAAACCCGGGCTCTTCCGGCGCAGAGCGCGCGGGTTGCCGAACGCTTCGTCCTTGCTCACCGTGAGCCCTTATGCCGTTATTGGTGGTAATGAGCGTTTATGACACAATACATAGGTTCGGCCCCTTACAGTCGGCGGAAGGTTATTAACTCATCTGTACGCCTCCCGACGTCAAACGTGCCCGTTGCAGCGTTTATTCGCGACGATCGACCAGACAGAGTGCCGACCGACTGTATTCCGAATCTCATGCTGTTATGCAACGTATTTTGGCCAACGGCCCCGTACACAACAATAAATACACATATATATTTAATAGAGAAATTAATATTACCGAAGGAATAGGACTTCGCGTGGCGCGAACATGACACGATCAGTTAAATTTTCAATTTTATTTTTTTTGCTTTAGACATGCAGATTACTGGATTCCAAGGACGCTCATTGCTCAATCTTCTTTTATCCTTTAGGGTTTAACTTAATTCCAGTATAATAGTCATCAATTCTTTGCCTGGAAATCTATATAGTATAGCGTGGTGAATATTTATAAAGCATGATGCAAGACACATATTTTAGTACCTACCCACCCCACGTTACAATCCTTTCCAACCACAAAATTTATCCAAAAATATAAATTTAAAAAAATTAATAATTGATAAAGTGATAGTTATATAATTGTATCTTACCATACGTAAAATACAAAATAACGTTTTTTTAAAAAAATCACATAATGTAAAATACTTGGTGAAGGAATAAGTTTTCTTATTCAAAACTTCACATCTATGGTCTAATTTGATGTCTTTTTAATGTACCTACATAAAAACGTAATAAATTTCAAACTTTTTTTTTCGTATTCGATCCACAGCCACTTGTTGTCAGTTTTTTAAAAAAAAAAAAACTATTTTTTCGTACTTTTCACACAGTAAAATTCATGCCATCATTTCACAAACGCACTAAACACATTGAAAAAACGTCGTATATACGTATAAAACAATAATAATGTGGAATATCTCCGAATGTAATGTCGAAAAATTCAAATAACGTTTTTTTAAAAAAATCACATAATGTAAAACACTTGGTGAAGGAATAAGTTTTCTTATTCAAAATTTCACATCTATGGTCTAATTTGATGCTTTATTTCATGTGACCGGGTAGTATATTTTTAAAATAATTTTAAACCGTTAAAAATACATTTATTTAAATTTTTTTCTTAAGCATATACTTTTGGATTTTCTACATAAAAACCGAATTTTTCAAGTTCATTCAATTTATTAGTTAAAATGTCATCTCACGATACGGCACAAAAGTTCGGTTCGTTACTACGCTGATCTATCCTACTTATATACGAACTTTGATAATAACTTAAAATAGATTGACCAAAATATCACTTTTAAAAATCTAAACACTTTACAAAGTATAACAAATGCTGTAATATTATCGTATATTAATGGTGGCTTTTGTGTGTGTGTGTGTTTCCAGCTAATTTTCGAAGATTTCCGGTTGGCACGCGGCGAGATGCAAATACTCGAACTCGTGTGGCCCTACGTGGGCGGGTCAGGCCGCCCGTCTACTACTGCGAGGCGGGCACGGTGACGCTCAGGCTTCGCGTACCCGTCGGCTGGCTGTACACGACGGTGCCGTTCGCGTTCGGTCTGCGGTTCAAGTTCCTGAACAACCGACAGGCATCGGTGAGACTGGGTACGGCGGCCGAGCCCAAAGAGCTCGGCGAACCGGTGCCAGGCACGAACTGTAGCCGCAACTTTTACGAGTGCTACCGCGACAAGAGGTGTTCGCCGCAGTCGCCCAACTACCCGGGCATGTACCCGCGGAACGTGACGTGCCGGTACACGGTCCGGCAGAATATGGAGCCCAAGTGCAAGCACGCCACGTTTTCGGTGACCCAGGGCCGGCAGAGCTCGGTGCTGACGGGGCCGCACGGCTGGTGGTCGTCGGCCGGAAAACAGGGCCAGCGGACGGCCGGCGGCGGTTCCAATCACCCGGACAACGGGACGGCCATCATACGCGTGACCGACATGTGCAGCGAAAACGATGACAGGCTATCACGACGTCAGGCATTCCACGACCGGTCGACCGATGACGATCCGGTGCTGTTGCGCTGCTCCGGGCGGTTATGATGCGGTCCCGCCACGATGGTGGTGTTCAAGTCGCGGTTGCACAGTTCCGCCCGTGTCCCGGTTGCGGAGTTTCGAGCTGGACGTGCGCATAGCGATCGTCGACTCGGACTCGCTGGACCACGCCAAAGTGTCGGCGTGCGAGTTCACCGTCAACGCGTCGGCCACGCCGAAATCGCGGCTTGGCGTGCTGGTCAGCCCTCGGCACGCGGTCCCGCCGAACAGCACGTGCGCGTACCGGTTCCAGGGGCCGGCCCGACAACCGCGTGTGGATGTACTTCGAGAGCTACGGAGCACCGGTCACTTCCTCGCGTTCAAGCCGTGTCCCACGCGGCTCCGGATATGGGACGGCGCCGGCACGCTGCTGTTCGACCACTGCGACACGCCCAGGCTGTGCGAACACATCGCCGCCTCCTCGTCCTCATCGGAACCAAAAGGCAACTGTTCGAATAACGTTTTCGCATCCATTATTGTTGAAAATACTATATACTATATAGGCACAACAATTAAATTGTAAATTAGATTTATAGCGTACGTGTTTGTTGGTCCAAAATGTGAATGAACTCAACCGTTACACTGCGCTGATAATTTATAGGATTTTTCCTAGGCCATCAGTATGGCAACTCGCTATGTACGGCTTATGGATCGTAGTCGTCGCGGCCGTCTTCCGTCATCGTTTCGCTCGACCGAAAAATTAAGCGATAAATAATCATTGTACTAAAATATGTATAATATGTATTCTGTTAATAAAAACAATATTGTTTATGTCAAATATTATATTAAATATAAAACAATATATAATATAAGAATACTTATACTTATAATTATAATAATTTATGAAATACGTGAGTATTAATATCGTCTCTGATAGTCTTACGAGTTATAGGTTATTTTCGCCAAATATTATTGGTATTGGTATAATGCAATCAAAATTATAAATTTTATCCGTAGTGTATTTTTAGCTTTAACATTTATAATATTTGAGTGAATAGATGATATAATTATAAAACTTAAAATTAAGAATCAGAGCTTGTTTAATGCCTTTTTTTATTTCCATGACAATAATTTTTAAATTCCATTATTTTTTTTATATTATTAAACTTACGTAGCTTAATAATTATCAAAAACAACATAGATAGATACTTACTTCGTTTTACTGTGTATTGTTATTTGGTTTTGTTATTAATACCTAATATTAGGTATGCATTATACTAAGTACGCACCTCGTTTTATAGTCTGAACGCGAGAGTTATTATTTTTTTTTGTCTTTTCTAACGTCGTTCTCATTGTCGTCTCGACGATAGCTTATATAAAAACCAATAAGTACAATATAATAACTAATAACTAATAATGTTTTTCGATTATCATCGCGCGTCCGACATCGTATAATAGTAATAATATTATAACAACGTACCAACAACAGCATCATACAACACTGCTCGCGTCGTATTATAATAATAATATTATATTATTATTATTATTAATATTAGGTATGTGATTGGGGCAGAAATGTCTGGTCATAATGATCGTGTGTGGTATACACGATGGACTTCCAGATATCGAAAACGGATGTGTGTGTGTATATATATTTAGTTTAATGTTTAAACGATCATTTATTATATTAATACGATCTTATCGCGTGTTGCGCGGGCCAAGATTATTAGCCGGTCCCGCCGAGGCGGATTGATCTCTCTCTCTCTCTCCCTCTCTACATATTTATTATATTATATTTATTTCCCTTTCACTCATCATAACATATTATAATATTATGTCTATACAGGTTTACTTTTCTGTTTCTCTCGGTTCACGATATCAGGTGTTGTGGGCGGTGACGGTGCGGGGACTAGAATGGTGTTGCAGGAAGAAATATATAAGTACATGAGAAAAAAAAATCATAACATCCAAGTCACCGGAAACATATTTCGTTATAAATCAAAAACGGACACGATAACGATAAGTGCGCGTGTAAGGCCTGACATAGTACCTATAGTGTTATTATACTGTTAGGTACGTGGTATTAAACTGGATTCATAGATTGGTAGTATTATGAACCATGGCGACGTTCGATTATTGTTGTATACAAATTAAAAGTACCTGTAGCCACTCGGGATAAATGTACATAATATTATAGTGTGTATAGGTGTGTAATTCGAACACGATAATGTGAAAAAGGACACTTTTTGATCTTCAGACCAAACGTCATAATATTCGAATATCACTTGCTCTTTAGTCTTTGTGCGCCACGTCTTCTAGCAGAAGTCATAGAATTTTAAGTGCAATCAAAATGTGCAGTTGCACTAGTGCACTGCGTCAATTTTTCTCGTCCTTTCTTAACATATTTTATGAGCTGCTTTAGACGAAGTATACAATATTATAATATCTGAGTTTAAATATAATTACCTATATAATAAAACGGTTTTGGTAAAAAAAAATCGATGAGTTCTAAGTGATTGTAATAAATGTTTAATATATAGTCACACATTCATTTATTACATAATTATCATTCGACTATAGTATTCTACGAGGCGTGATCGTTTTTCCTAAAGAATAATTTTGGATCGTTTACACCACGCAACATATCTAACTATAGAAATCGCATTTAACCTAAACCTCTCAATAATTATTATACTTTATGTCATCTTTAAAATAACGATTCACCATAAGTCAGATTATACGATAAACGTACAATAAAAATTTACATTCAGCAAAACCAATTTTGTACTGCTAGTTTTCAATATTAAAGTGAGTACATATTTAGGTTATTTTCTTATTTAAAAGCAAGTTCTGTGCTTGAACTATTTTGTTGTTGTTGTGATAATTCAATTTTTAAGCGAGTTATAATCATGTTAAATTAAAATATTTTACATAATATAGATTATTTTAAGTCGCTAAAAATCAAAATCAAAATAACGTTCTTTTTAATCAGGCCAATTCACTCGTATATTTAAGCTAAACACATAAATTTAATAACTCAACGGTCAACATAAGTCTATAACACATTAAATTTGTATGTCACACCTTCATCGAGTTGTTTTTAAATTTTAAAATTATTTAAATTTTTTTCTGTAAGTATTTATTTTAAAATTGTCCATTTGGTTGACATTTGAATTTTTAAAGAACTAATGCGTTTATTGTGCTAGAGTTCGGTTTCCTAACGTGAGACTAGAGTAAAACGGTGATTTTGGACTGAACTATGAATAATAAAAATAAAATAAAATACAACATTTCGTTGATCCCAATGATCCCATTCATCTGTAAGTCTACGCACGCCTATAATATACATTGTATATGTGATGCTTCCCAAACTGTAACCGAGGAAACTCATAACAGTTTTGCCATCGACATTTAAAAATGTCTATTATTATTATGATTTAAATATATATGTTATACTGTGGATTGCTGATGACAAAATATATCAATCGATTAAATCGCGTTTAACACTTCTCACTAATTCTACTACACGAATATGCCTACTATTATTAATTATTAATAAATACGTAAAAATATTATTTACACCATTAGTGTACACAGCTCACAGAAAACATAGGTATATTATCATTACACTTGTAACATAGGACTGTATATAGAAGAGTATACATAGGCAACGAGACGGTAATAATGTACAACATATGTGACACGACAAAAAATAAAATGTTTCAATGTGCGATTTTAATGTATAATTAATATTTAGGTACTACAAAATTCAATATAAAAAAAAAAAAAATACACATATTATACATATTACACTGAATAACGAAATAAAATATAATTACAACACATGCTAGTATAACGAGTATACACATATAACAGTATGTAGTCAACAAATACGAGCACGGTAAGAACGGTATACAAAATAATATTATTATAATCAATACAACCGAAAATTGTTAATATGTATGTACAGAAATGAGTTACACGAAAAAATAAATATAGGCATCGATATTTTATCGTGACACGATTCCTATATAATTCATTATACGACTTCTTAATAATATTATGAAATGTGTTGTTCGATCGTAGGAAGACTGAGCGGTTGAAAAACGGAATTTAGAACTATAATCCATACTACGTAAATATCCGATATTAATCATAGTCAATAAATTATATATTTAGTCACAAAAATATATATCTCATACATAATGCATATACATAACAAACCCTGTAATAATAATCGATATTCGATAGTAATAATAATACGTTAAATCTAATTATTTATAATAATATTATAATATATAGTTTATGATACAACACGTTTTTTGTAGCCTATTGCAAAACGTATAGGTAATTTTTTTTTACATAATGATAAACTATATATATATAATATAATACTACACAAACACGGATAAATAATAATAATAATAATAAAAACATCGTCGCCCAAAATAAAGCGAATCATCACAGAACCTATGCGGTTTTCGAATATTTACAAAAACAATTATTTATATATTAATAAAATAACGTGTTGTTACACACGGCGTTATGTACAATAATTATTTCTCACGCGGTGCACGAGTTCGCGAAAATAAATAAAATAATAAAATAGTAATAATAATAGAAAACTATATAATATGATATAAGAATCGCAACGAGAAGAACGCAATAGTTATTACAACTCGTAAAGTTTGATTTCGATAGCGTTTCGGGAGAGCGGTCTTCAAGACCAAAACCGCGAATCGCTTTGGCTTTCGTTCTCCGTCACGCCCGGAAACCCGCAGATCACTATAACAAATAGACGACTTTAACTGCTGTAGCAAGTCTTCCGGACGTCCGCGAGTATGACGCTAAACTCCTCGTCCGGTTTCCCGCCCCCGCCGGCGGCCAACACCTGACCCGCGGCGGCCGCTGCGGCCGCGGCCACGCTCTGCATGTTGGCCGTGGCCGGAACGTTCTGCACGTCGGGATAATGTTGTGGCGGCAGACCGTCCAGAGACGCGTAACCGCCGAACTCGCTTTTTATACCGCAGTTGTTGAGCAGATACGACGGACCGTGATGCTGTTGGTGGTGATGATGGACGTCCTGGTGCACGACGTGTTGCACCACAGCCGGCGCATAATAAGAACCGTACTGCTGCTGTTGCTGCTGCTGCTGCTGCTGCTGCTGCTGCTGCTGGAGTTGATGGTGATGGTGGTGTTGTTGTTGTTGTTGGTGGTGCGATTGTTGGATTCCAGCAAACATAATGTTGTGCTGTTGCTGTTGCTGCTGTTGTTGCTGATAGTTGTGATTGTTGTCTGGCTGTTGGGCCATGTACTTCAAGTACCGATCGAGTTCGGAGCCGGCTCCGGCGGACGACGACGCGTCCACCGCGACGTCGGACTGCTGAGATCTGGGCCGCTGCAGGTTGGCCAACAACATTTCCGAGGGCGTTTGGTGATGTTCGAAGCTCATCTCGACGATTTCGCCGCCACCACCTCTGCCCGCACCACCACCACCGTGGTAATCGTTGCCCGTCGACTGTTGCCTGTGCTGTTGCAAGCCCTGCAAACTGTGATGGTGGTCTTCTTGCTGCTGCTGCTGTTGCAAAATACTTCCGGCTGCTGTAAAACGAAAAACATTGAAAAACACTGACAACTACTAGTACAATCGAAAACACGTCCGGACTCTGCGAGTAGTCCGTGCACACTTACCGAGGTATCCTTCGGACGGAGGTCTGCCGGCCACAATGGCCGTGGCCGACGAGAGGTTGCTCGAGTAGACGGCGGTGCCGGCAGCGTGAAGTCCACTAGTCGAATAGAACGGCCTGTTGGCGTAATGCGGTTGCTGCTGCTGTTGCTGTTGCTGTTGCTGCTGCTGCTGTTGCTGTTGTTGCTGTTGTTGGTGGTGTTGTGAGCTGGGTCCAAGTACCTGTTGGTCTTGGGACGTGGCTATCGGAGGGTAAAACGTGCCGGTCACTATGTTGTTGTGTTCGTACGCCAATCGCTGATTGGTGCACATCATCACCATTCCCTTGGCCACTCCCATGGCCGCTATCGAACCGGGAGCCGGCTGATAAGAAGACGTCTGACTGTTGTTGTTGTTGTTGAACTGTCGGTGGTGGTTGTTATTGTTGTTCAACAGTTTCTGTCCGGAACCGCCGCTTCCATAATACCCGCCAAAGTCGTCGAGTTCATACTTGACGACGTCGGTCCGGTGGTACGGGTGGTGCAAATGTTGGTGACCGTGGTGTTGTTGATGGTGATGAGAGTGGTGGTGTGGGTCTTTGCCTGCGCCCGCGGCCGGTTCCATGGGCGATAGCTCGGGCGTGGGAAGCGTGGGCGTCTTGCTGGCCGAACGCTGCTGCAGCAGTCCTCCGTCCGGAGCCTGTACGCCGCCGCCGCCGCCGTTCTCGTCAGTAGCCGCGGCCGGGCCGGCGGGTTTGTCGGGATCGGGACTACAAGTGGGCGAAGACTCGGGAGTGATGACGTCGGACACGCGAACGGGCGAGTACGGGCTCTCGCTGTTCGGGTAGTACGGAGACGTCGTCTTCGACGGGCTGTACGGTTGGTACGCGTACGGTTGCTGCTGATGGACGGCCGGCGACGAGTACGACGACGAGCTTTGGTACGGCGAGCTGGGCGGGTACTGGACCAGCTTGACTTGGCCCGCCGAGTTCGGGCGCCGGGATGTGGGCGATTGTCCGGAGCCGCCCTGCACCGCCGCTGCCGCCGACACGCCGACCACAGAAGTCGGCGAGCCCGCGCGCTGCTTGTTGTGCTTCCTGCGCCTGGGCCTGTACTTGTAGTTGGGGTGTTCTTGCATATGGATCACCCGCAGCCGTTCAGCTTCCTCCACGTACGGCCGACGATCCTGCGGCGTCAGACTTCGCCATTTTTTACCTGAAACACGCGTCAAGTCACGTTATTGTGGATGTTTAATTCGTTAAGTGTAGATATCAAAATAATTTTAGACGAAACGTTTCCAGAGGGTAGTTATTGGGTGTATGATATGACTCATTCACACATATATGTAAATATTAATACGAACGCTAGCGGTATCAGCCATTTGTATTATGTACGCTGTTACTAATAAAAAAATAAAAATGCTGTATTTTAGATTCTGAGCCCTTAACGATTGACTGAAATGTATACCGCGGTGAATGAAATCAACTACGAACTTTGGTGCCAACATCGAGACGTAAGGGACACCTACACTGTATTATTTATAAGTACACTATATCATGTTGTCTCGCAGTATATAAAGTAAGGAGAAATACATTTAGTATTATAAGGCTTAGCACCCTAATACCCTTCTCCACACGGTCATATACCATCTCAATTTGCGGCACTGGCCACGACCGTATATAGCAACCGTCATTAAAATACGAATCGAAAAAAAACTTCATTTCGAATAAATCTCAAAGATCATTGTGATAATCGCCTTATCGGAGAAATCGGATCCGGAGCCGTGGTATTAGACTGATGGATAGGTAGCTGCTGTACAGTGCCACTGCTGGGTCTCGGCGCTGATGATATTATATATATTTTTTTTTTTTACGGTAGTCCGGCCTAGGCGCACCACTCGTTTATTGTTATTGTGACCACCTCCACTCTAATCGACTGCTGATCGAAAAAACCGAATCCAGAAGCACCGGACGGATTAACTATACGACGTGTATCATTATCGTCGGTGATATCTATCGTCGTCCCGTCGAGGTCGGTTCGCTGCAGTCTCCGCGAGCGTTTACCATAATAAAATAATAATAACAATATAATACGATTATCGTATACGCGACCGCTGTCGCGAGCGAGTGTGAAGAGCAACAGAAACAGAAACACTCAACCGAGGGGATCGGTTTAAGCGTATATATATGTCAATGGATATTATATGTACATTGTATATCATATTAAAATATTATATGTGTACGAGACGCGTACAGTAATAATATATTCGTTACAATGATAGGTACACTGCAATCTCCGGTGGCGTGTGGGACTAAAGAGGGGCTATATATGTAATATCTCCTGCGATGTCGTCTCGCTGCACTCTCATTATAAGACGCTTTCGTGGGCGTTCCGATTAAAAGGCACTTGTGTGTGACATTTATTTTTCAAAATTTCTTTTAAGTGAAATGCGTTATTCAAAATGTTATTACGATTTATAATATCGAAAGATTTGTATAATTCTTATCCGTAACTATAACACGAGTTAAACAAATATACGAGCAAAACAAAACGTTATGTTTAAATAACGCCTTTAAAACAATAAATAACAAGATATAAATATATGTATACAACAATTAATTAAAGTGTATTCCGGCCGACCGATTTGTATAGGCATGAAAGAGCATAATACCTATCATCTATACCGACTATCTAGAATGCCTCGTAAAAATAATTCACCTAGAAACCATAATCGAGATTTCAATAAATAATCCTATCGACGTTTAATTGCTTTTCGTTTTTAGAACAGATTATAAAATAAAAACCTTAATAAAAAAAGACCACGGGGTACCGTGGATCCCTTATGGACTCGCGCCGCTTTCATCACCGCGAATGACGCGCGTTAAACCGCCGTATGAGCCACCCGATAATTATCACAAACGGTAACTGACAAAGATTTCGAAATGAGTTTTCATTTTTTTTTTTTCTATGGATAGATCATAATAATTATCGTCTACAGCTTAATCAAAATCCTATATGCAGTGTGATGTATTAAGTTTTCAGATTCAACGAATATATTGTATAATGCACGTAGAGTTCATCGAAATATATTTTGTCCCCGGGACACATGAATTCAAATAAAATATACAACAAGCGTGCTGACGTGTTGTGCGTATATAATGTATATAATATATATGTATGAATTGCCTATTTTAGAAAACCTAAATGTAAATCCGATGACACAAATAGTCTTATGCATACATTAAAATATAAGTACAATACTTCCTACGTATTTATAATTCACTTAACGCGCATAATATTATAAAAACGCGGAAATCAAGAAGAAAACAACGCGATATGTAGAGCACGCAGAGGACAAACACATATTGTCCTACTAAATTATGTCATATCGTATAAATAAAGTTTGTTTAGGTATAATAATCTAGGATTTTACGTTATTTATAGTCCACACTGATTCAAAACCTGTTTTAATCTAAACAGTAGTGAGTGGACGTTATTTTTTATTTATTTATTATTATTATTATTTATTTTTTTTTTTTGTTATTATTATTTAGGCGCAGTAGCCAAAAGTGTTACCCATGTCTGCGCACACACTTTGGACCGTTTGCCCGACAACGGATAACCATAATAATATTGTATAAAATCGTGTTTATAAACAATTTATAATAAAACATTATAATAATAATTAATATATACGTCTAACTTGCATCCATGACGAAGTCAGATCATAAAAAAAAAACCGAAAAAACGATCACCGTTCGGCAGAGAGATGCGACTTTGGTGCCGATCGTGTGGCAAATGAGTCACATGGCTGGGTACGCATTGACGGCTGTGATAAGTGCGACCTGTAGCATCGTGTTTTACTTGGCCGTGGTCAAGTCAACTTATCGTTGCTACCCGTACAACGAGGTACTCGTTGTGCAGGAATTTTCCAGGGAAAGGAACCAGACGTTGCTGAAAGACGAGCGGATCTGGTACCAGAACACGAATTGTTACGACCCGTTCATGTTCTCATTGATAGTGTCCATAGGCTCGATCGTGTGGATGAGTTTGTTCTTGGTGTTCGGTCGCGGTGGATCTCTCATGTCCGAAGAGTCCGAACACACCAAGTACTTCAGGTTCGTAGTAGTCGTTCTTTTACTGGTTTGCAAATTGTAAGCTGGTCACTAATCGTTCGATATAACTGACCGATCTTACTTTTTGAAATGGGGTTTAATGTGTGTCGAAGTGCGTCTTCTGAGTTGTATCGAAATAATTTATTCTCAAATTAGCGCGAGAGCCATCATTTTCTGCCTATCTATGGTCTCTTATTAGTGTCCATAACATTGTCGCAACAAAGCAGTTACTATATATTAGTTTGTATTTTTTTTTCTTATTAAAAACAGTGACATGGTCGGACAGTGGCAAGTGGTCTTCTTCGCCAGTTGTTTCAATTTTTGGTTTTGTTTAGAATCGATTAAAACTGTTTTACATTACACTAATGGTTATCAATTGTTTGTCGCAACTCTATCATTCGTAGCGACGGACGACTATTTTCGCCATCAATTGTAAGTATGCGATAGAATGTGTTATTAACTTTCATCTCGACTGCACAGTATAGATTTAAATATTTGATTTTAGGTATTTTGTTTCAGCGAAAAATTCGAGAAAATGTACTACACCAAAACTATAGTAAGTATTAGAAGCCTATACGAACCAACAACTTAACATCAAGGCCGGTGCAAATAGTTTTAATTTAAGGTCCAGATAGTACGATGTATTTAAGATTATTATGTGATTTGATAAGAGACTTCTGTCAAGTTAGGTTAGGTTAGGTTATAAATTAGGTATTAATATTATTAAAGAAAAAGGATTTAAAAATAATAATAAAAATTAGAGCATTGTTTGTTTTTCTTTCTGGCCTTTGTGCAACAAATCATTTTTTATGGTTTTGAGTAATCTTTAAGAAATATAACCAGACACAAAAAAATATCGATTTAATATTTATATTTTTGAGGGTTTTTAATATATCATATTCACGCCACTCCACTATAGTTATTTTTTTAAATTTATATTTGTACTTAATTAATAAAAATATTATATATTTAAAAACGTCACAGGTATTATTGTGGTGTCAAAGTGCTTTGTGTACGTTTAATTTTCTATTGGTTGTTTACCGCTGCGCCATGGGCGTGGATTTCGAAATACATATTTTAGAGGACGACGATGAGCAGGATGATCTGATGATCGCCGGTCCTTCAAATCAAACGACAACGAATGCAACACATCCCGTGATATTGTACGGACACATCAAACTAGATTATGTCAGCAGTCAGCATGGAAACACCGTAAAAAATCTGAACCCCAAGGAATAGATACTTGAAGAATTTTTATGAACAATAATTTGGTATTCGATCTACGTTGAATCGATACGTCAAGACGTGTTTTCAAACATGTTATTATAATAATTCATATAATGTAGACATTTATTCTTATATAATAATAATACAGACATTTATTATTTTCATAATATATTTTGATGTAAACAGTATAAACAGATATAAACGCCGTATGTATATAGTAGGTATAAAATTTGGACTCTATTGGTGCGTGGTTCCCCGGTACATCTATTACAGTGATGGTGAGAAATAGATAGAAATAACGGGCAAACGCGCAGAACGAAATTAAATGAAAAAAATTGAAATATACCGTTTTCAACACGTTGCGAATTTCTGTGGATCGTCATCGGTGTAGATACGTTTTTTTCTCGCCATCAATAAGGCGACTATACACGAAAAACAGTATATACTATTTCGGAGGTTTCGGTCGTCGCTGTGAATTAACAGGTAGATAGTAAAAGAAGACGAGAGGAAAAAAATATCATATAAAAGAAACAAGCCGGTCACAGGTCACTAACGGGGTTAGACGAGCGTTGTGGGTGTCGGCGGCGGCGGCGTTAAAATATTATACTGCTGCGGCGATGATCGATACGAATTCCTCGATAATTATTATTGAACAAATTGATTTGGGAGAACGAAACGAAAAAAAAAAATTCTACTTTATTGGTGTACACACGGGATTAATATTTCGTATAACATTTATAATATAACGATATTAATACGGTATAACGTCTATAATATTATTATACCGTATATTACCTATATATACATCATGTGCGCCGGGCCGCTCGGAAGATGGGGTTTAATGACTGGCGTATATCATATATACTTATATAGACGGTGATGGCGGATAGGTGTGAAGTGTGTGATATGATGTGACGGACGCCCGGCGCGGATCATTAATAATGGACACCGTGGGATGCCTATATATATATACCGAACCGACCTGCAAACAAGGCGTTTATCGTCTTCGTCGTCGCGCGGTGTGTTTGGAGATACTCCTCTCGGGCTACGATAGGCAATATGATAATAATATTTTACACGTTATAAGGCCCAAACTTAACGTTATTACACGACGATGACTCGGCGGCGCCCGCGAGTAAAGTCTGACGGTCGCACGCGGTGCCGCCCGCGCGGTTGGCTGCGCTAGGGCTCAGCTGCGAGGGTTGTAGGCGGTGAAATTTGCTTACCATGCAGACGAACGTCTCACGATTTCGTCCAAACAATCATCACGGTCGGTACGCGGGGGATGAATAATTAAACGATAAACGGA
>VUJU01004428.1:1182-18735 GCA_009835225.1 Aphis craccivora
TGAAAGTTGCAAGGCAATTAACTTGTTAATCATAATCTACTTTTGCTTTTTTTTTTTTTAATTTATAATAGTTATTGATTGGTTTGTTAATCAGAGTTGAAGATTGCTATTTGTTGACGAAAATGTATTTTCTCTATTCAAATATATATATAATATTTGTTAATAAATATACAATTTGTAATAGTTTATATATAATCAAAATATGACAAGAGTTACATGAGAAAAGAAATAACTCGGAGATTACACTTTAAATTTTTTTTAGTTACAAGGATTCAAGTCAAGATAGTATCTTTTTCAAACTTCTAGCCTCTAGGAGATTTCCAGACGTTGAGCCATAATTAATAACAGAAATTGAAGGATTTGGATAATTTAAAATAATAATAGATTTAGGTTATGGAAGACTGCAGTTGTATTCTACAATAAAGTCCTATTTGTTCAGTTATCAAATTTATTAAAATTATATAACTATTTATGTTAAAATCAAGTCTTGCATTTTATTTGTTAATTATATATATATTTTTTATTAAGATACAAAAAAAGAATTTAAATAATTTATAAACTAAATGAAGTTGTACTTGGTTTAAAAAAAAAAAAAAAATTAAATATAAATCATAACACAACTTTTACATTGATTGAATACAAAAGGTCATTTAATCTTTTAATTGTAGTACATAGATACAAAAAATGAGGTAAACAATTTTAATTTAAGAAAAGTACCTATATAAAAGTAATTGTAGTTTTAGCTTGATTCACTTGCCACACATTAAGCATTTCATATTCTTCAATGCAATCATCAACTTGTGACGTGTTGAAACCTTTACTGGTACAATATTCTCTAATATCAGACATTTTAACAACAGTTCGCCCTCCAGCTAATTCTCTTATAACATTGAATATACGGTCCACAACAGTTTGAGGTCTAAAATCAAATAAGTCATTTAATCGAAATGTCTGAGGTAAAATTAATAGTACAACATACCTTCCAGTTTTCTCATCAATTTGCATTAAAGATATTTTAGACATTTCTAAAAGTCTCATAGCTTCAACTACATCTTCACGTTCTACCACATCTGATAATCTGAGCTTAGCTAAAGCTGTAGATAACCTGAGTATGGCCAAAAGATTTCTTGCCGAGGTAAATGTTGTATCACCATTGTTACGTGAATCTTTACGCAAGTCAACATAGGAATCGACCAGAAAATCCGTAAGCTCTACAGGAACAGTAGGAGTCTTCTTCTTACACAAATCAATGTAACGACGCATCAAACTCATATCTAATGCTTGTACTTCAGTTGGTGGTTGACGACTATGCTTATGAACATATGTTATATGTTGTGCTAACCTAATTAAAATAATGTTTTCATAATTTATTTATTAATAATATTTATTATAGATTTAATTAATATTACTTAAGATCATTTTCACGATTGGGTTTATCTTGAATTAACCATAATAAATCAAAACGAGAAAGTAATGCTGCTGGAAGTTGGATATTTGCTTCGATTGAACGTTTAGGATCATATCTTCCATAAGCAGGATTGGCTGCAGCCAATATACTCACACGAGCATTCAAACGTGTCATTATCCCAGCCTATAAAAAATAAATGTTTAAATATAATTAATTATATAATATATACAATTAATTTCTTGAAAAATATACCTTAGCAATTGAAATGGTTTGTTGTTCCATCACTTCGTGAATAGCAGTTCGATCAGATTCTGCCATTTTGTCAAATTCATCTATACAACATACACCTTGATCAGCTAATACAAGGGCACCACCTTCTAAGACCATTTCATTGGTTAAAGGATCCTTCATTACAGCAGCAGTAAGACCGACTCCAGAAGAACCTCGACCAGTAGTGTACTGACTACGACGAGCAAGACGTTCAATATAAGAAAGCAATTGAGATTTTGCTACACCAGGGTCTCCCATTAAACAAATATTGATGCTTCCTAATAAGAATTAAAATATAATTAGTTAACAAAATTATTAATAATATAATATTTATACAATTTTTTTTTTTAATTTATACGTAATAGTTTACTAAGGTAAAATATTTATAAATTATACAAGTTAATTTTGTAATATTATGATACAACAATGTGTTATATTTTGTTTTTTTTTAATGGACCAAATTCAAGTTTTCACAAACTCATCCTTATTTATCTTTTCAAGTAAATTAAACTTGAATCATTTTTGAAAATGTAACATATAATAATTTTAAAACATCATAGTGGTTAAACAGTGTTTAAATTTAAGTATTTAACATAATAAATTCAATTAATGTGTTATCATACTTAAATTTGATTATGCTAAAACTATTCAAATTCATAACTATTTGAAATTCTTTAAGTTCAAGGGACAATATCAAGAAAAATAACCAATTTTGTAATACAATATTTAAAAAAATACTAGAATGCCTTATTCTTACCTCTAATTTTCATTCCATCGGGTGCTCTGTCTACACCACCAACCAAAAGTAATAATAATGCTTTTTTGACATCTTCGTGGCCATATATTTCTGGTGCCAAACTTGCAGCTAATTTTGTATAAAAATCATCACCAGCCAATTCCAATACTTCTTCTTCAGATAATTCACCTTCTCCAAGCTTTTCTTCATTTAGTTTATTTAAACATTCAACATACTAAAATTCATAATAAAAACAGTCGATTTAATTTTGAATAAAAATATATTCATATCTATACATAAAGTACTTAACATTTTGTTTTAGTAATTAAATTATTGATATTATTTTTACTACTCAATAATACATTTTAATTTAGTCTTTACAGTAAAAAAAAAAATAAAATAAGAAGCTAATAAATGTATTATCTTGTACGGATAAATAAAACAATGTAACTACATCGTTAATTAAAGTTTTTAATTCAAATACATTTGTTATTTAAGCTAAAAAGAAAAGTTCATAATAAGTATATAACATACATATAAACTAAAAATTGATGACGGTAGTGAAAGTGTAGAATTATTTTTAACTGATCATACAACATATTAAGTTCCTTGACACAATGTTTGAATGAGGCAATAATGAAATTTATATAGCGTTTTAGATTTATGAGGTCATTTTTTAATTTTTCAATCTAACCTAATGATATATTATAGGTACATATTACGCTATATGGACGTTTCCCCCCATGGAATTTTAGCGGCATTGGACATTTCCAACCCGGACTGAGATGTTCCTCCCTGAATCAATATATATATATATAATATATATATATTTTACATAATAATAGGTTTGAAAACAGGTACCTACTTTGGTTTTACCAGAAATATACTATAATATAATATGATACTGATAATTTAAAGACATTTTTTTGCATTTTTTTTTTACGATTTTAATGCATTTTCTTAGTTTTTAGAGAATTTTTCTCAATTTGTTAAAATAAAACAAACAATATTTCGGAAGGGTAAAATTCACATATTACCTATCATGATCAATTAATATTTTTAATTTAAATTATGAATCTGATATATTATGTATACTGTCATACAGAGCATTTTATTAATATTCAAGTTTTTTAGTTCATTAAATTCATAGCCCAAGTGATAAATATTAACTATATATAAATTTATAAATTGTCAATACAGTAGAACCTTATTAATCCAGACAGCCATTTATAATACGTAAATTACGCTAGTTTATGTCGTAGATTAAAATAAGCAAGAAAACGAGTTCTACAAATATCCAAATAAATAATTTTTAGGTTAAATATTGTAAGACATACATATGTATTTATATTCAGTTTGAAACTTGTATAATAAAATATTCAATACATTTTTTTTAAATTTATAATTTACATTTTTTTATTATTTTGTTGAATACGGACTTTCATTAATTTGGACAACCTAAAGTCCCAAATAGTCCGGATTAATGAGGTTCTATACTGTACTTAAAACATTTTTTTTTTTTTAAGAGATAGGTTGAAAAAAAATCAATGTTTAAAATCTTATCATGTTAAATAATATTATAATGGTTTTATTAATATTGTAAAGATATCTAATTTAGACTACTCACATGGGCTTCAAGAAAAGTATCAGATAGTAACCCTTGCTGAATTTGTCGGAATCCAGAACGAACCAAAGGTAAAAATATACCAGTTACTGATATGTGGTCTCCCGGTACTGCTTGTCGTGTAGCTTCACCTCTACATAATACAGTTAACGATCGTGGAATATTACCTACTGGAACTTGATCACTCTAAATAAAACCACAAAATACATAATATAACATTTAATATATAATATATTAAATCTACATTCAATGAAATATTTATTTACCAATTCTTGAATTTTGAGTTCTTGAAATTTTATAAATTTAGATCCTCTAGTTTGTAAGTACAACCGACTACCTGGTTTATTAGCTGAACATTCTGGACTTGGACAGAATTCTAGAGGCTTGAATGTTAGTGAATTTACCTGTAAAACATATTAATATTAGTTTTAATTTTAATAAAAATATAAATACATACTGGTTGATAAGTTTCTCCACCACATAAATCACAAGAATAAGTAGCAACTACAACCATAGGTTTAACTTCTGTACTTCTCATAACAATTCCACGCACAGATATTAATCTACCAATGCTATTAGCTTTCACATCACGGATAGGTAATTCTTTCCTAGTGCTTAAATCTTTAAAATATATTTCGCTAAAGAAAAACAAAACAAAACGATAAAATAATAGTTTTGGTAATAACAACATCATTTTCTTACAATCTTCGCATAAGTTCTGGAGGATATTTATTTGTAGGAGTGATATTTTCATCACCTTGTCTCATTCTTTGTCTTTGCTGGGCCAATATTCTGTGTTCAATGTAGACATCCAATGCATCTTTGTTTTCAGGCTTGAATAAGAAAATAAGGGATAAATATTAAATTATTTAGGATAGTTATTTATTAGAATAGTTCATAATTGAGAAGTTTATTTACTTCATGATCTTTGTAATTTGGCAATAGTTCTTGCACGATATCACCAATCATGGAAGAGTACCGACGACAATTGGCAGATACAGCATCGGCCAACAAGTTGTCAAAATGGTCTAAATCGTCGAGCTCAATGTACAAAGACACCTATAAAAGCAACAAGAGCATAACTCGGAGCATAACTTATAGGTACACATGATTAAGGGACGTTGCTCAGTTTATTTACCTGTTCGCGATGTGCGAGCTTGGCCAGCTGTACGGCATATTTGGCGTGCTTCTGGTTATCCTTGTCTAACGCCTGGTAGTTTTGTAGGAATTCCGTGAGTTTTGCTGCGAACATAAAGTTTATGGTATGCAAGGCGAGAACAATAAATTATCTTATAAAAAATAAAAATAAGTCACGAGTTGATATAAATTTACCTTTGTCAGCTTCGTAGTCTCTGAAGCCAGCTTTAGACATGATCGCGAGTGTCAGTCGTAAACGGTAAAATTTGCAATATTATTATTGACTGTGAGATTTGCAGAATATTGATACTCAACAATAGTTAATCTCTTTTCTATGAGTTATTCGTTGCGGATTGTGAATCGGCGGCAAACGATGGCCAACCGTGATTTAACCAGACTCTCAGAGTCAGATAACGGATAATATACGTTAAAACACGCACGGCGATTGGACGTGGAACGTCCGCGGTTCGACTGCTTTGTGGGATAAACACAAAATTGGCGGGAAACTTGCCGCAGCTGATTACGTGCAACTGTGCAAGGCGCAACCGCGCAACCAGTGTTACTCCGACATCTTCATTCACTGTGCCAGCGACACCGCTGAGTCGATGCTCGGTTAATAATAAATTATAATAATTAATGTAATTTTTGAGCTATAATAATTATTATTAATAAAAGCCAAATAAAATTAAAAAATTATAATAATTTAGTAGGTATAACACCCATTGTTCTATGGAAAATATGTGATTCTTGTAATCATAGGAATATACATATATTGACTAACTCTCGTAGGTATGCGACAGATTGGTAAGTACACGATTTACACATTATCGACTTTCGTGAAAATTGGAACTTAAAACACGTTTATAAAAAAAATTCTAGTCAAAGAAGTACTATTTATAATCAATGTCTATATTTGTTCTTTAATATTACCTAATATTTTGAAGCTGAAGAGTTTGAAGGTTACCAGCTGGCAGCTATTAATTGAGCCACAAATCGTACAAATCGTTGAACTGGAAGAGTTAGTATTATTTCAACGCGAATAATTGATTATAGTGTTATGTTTTTATTGACAAAATATTTTAAATATTTTTAAAATGAAAAATAAACCAAGTCCATATTTTACTATACCTATTAGTTTGTGCCGTTTGTGGTAGGCGGTAGCGAGTGAGGTGTTGTCAGGGCCGGGGGAATGAGTGGGCTGCAGCCCAGGGGCTCCCACAATTTTACTATATTTTAATAAAAAAATATATTTTCTTGTTTATGCATAAGGGACCCCCACAATGCATTCCGCCCACGGGCCACCACACACCTAAATCCGCCCCTGGGTATTGTTGCTAATAAATTGCTATCTCTGTTAGTGGTTACTGGTTAGGTAGGCACGCGTTTAACTTATCAGTCGTCACTGCTGATTCGAAGATCGGTTCACCTGGTAGAAAACACCGAACCGCACGGTTTGTATTTACTTTATTTAGTCGTGATCTGTTCTAGTCCCGATCTGTACCTACTGTAGGTATTTTGGTATACCTATTGTGTGACCTTACCTACATGGTTTGCAGACTCATCCTATAGTCATCCTACACAATTTTTAATATTTAATAGTATAAACTGCACTGTCCCTTTCATTTTCGTGTTGTTGCTCTATTCCTATAGGTACCTACACATAATTATAGGAACCATACAATTACAATTTAGTATGTATTTATTTGCAAGACTATTTTCGAAATTTATAAGCGATTGGATTTTGTACAAGAAGGAACACCTTTCCAGCCACGTCAGACTTAAATAAATTAATATCAGAATTTATTCTTATATGCTAATATTCGACATTTAGAACACGATTAGCATTAATTTGTTAATGCTCAATATATATATGTAAATATATTTATTTGAATACTATGTACCTAATTTTTACTAATTTACAAATCAATATATATTTATTTTTGACAAAGTTTATAAGTTTTTTTGATAGCCTCAATGACAGTCCAATCGATTTAATAAACACGTTTACAAATCAATTTTTAATGTTGTCATTTATTTTGTTTGTAATTAGTTTGTAAAATATAAGTATATTTTTTAAATCGATCGAACAAAGACGGGATGAACTATGATAATAATGATAATATGAACTATAATGATGAACTTGTAACATTTGTCAAAAATATTGTACATTATATTATTAAATATTTATTTATTTGTTTTTCGTGAGAGTTGTTAATGTTTAGGAAATTGGTGAATTTATAAAATCCAAATATATAGATAATTATATTATTATGTTAGATTTTAAAACTTTGTAACATATCAATATATTATATACCTACTTTAAAATAGGTTTTTTAATTTAATATTAATACCAAATTTTAAATAATCCATATTAATATATTATATAATATATTCTATATAATCACACCATAAATTTTGTTTGGTAATACGCCATTAATATAGTACCACATAAATACAGAATAGATTAATTTCTTTTCTATGGATACCAGTTTGAAGTTCTATTACCGGTGCTATACAAATTATCGAATTTTAAGTAATAATAACTTTAAGTGGTTAGGTACTTTTTAATAGTATTGGAATTGTATTGGTGGAAATTTTACCAACATCTTATTTGGTAGAAGACAATAAGGTACACTTTTAGAAGAAACGTGTTATACTCACCATGTCATCAAACACTTTCTTCGCTGTATGCAAAAATTATACATTATACAATTATACATATACATTGGATAGTATTATATCTTTAGATTTATAATAACACCGTAACTATACTTTTTTGATTACCTAATCAATTTTTTTTTATCCACCCTAATTCATATATATGTTTAAAATGAAATAAAATAAGTATAAGGTACCTAATACTATTTTTTTATTGGACTTAAAAGAGCATTAAAACAAAGATTATTAGTTTTTGATATTAAATGATAGTAAATAATTAAGAGAAAATTACTCTTTGGTCAGCTATATAAAGTTCGCAACTTTATAATAATATAATAATCATAAATTCATTGTAAGATTAAATAAATTCATACAATACGTACAATACATACAGCTATGTGTTCGTTAAATCGTTTTCAATTATTTGATTTTAATCAATATCCAACTGGATTATTTTATTATTCATCCAACAAATATTCTTTTGTATACCTACTAGAAATATTAGACAATTTTTTTTTCTATCTGAATTTGACATATTATGTAACTTATTAAATGTCATTTACTGACCAGTTGATTAAATATATAAGTATACTTATGTATGTATATATTGTTACATTTTTTAATGATGCGATGTTTCCATGTTATGTGTCAACATTTAAAAATATATGATAATTGATAACATTTATGCCCCAACTTGCAATGCTAATATAGTATATAAATATAGGCATACATTCGGTTTGGCAATCCATTACTCGTTATTCATGAATAACAATATTGAGTGCACTAAACGTCTAAACACCAACTCCATTTTCATTCGCTTATGCATGAACTTTAAAGTTTTTTCTAAAAATTATTTTCAAGATATTGTACCAAATAATAAATTATATCAATAATAATGATGGTATAAATAACAAAAATACCCCGGTTAAATAATTTAAAGAAATATTTTTCAAAATCGTTTACAACGTTTTTCCCTGTTAACTAAGTATAAAGATTGACTATTAATGGCGATTGAAGAATATGAATAACTCAATATACAAATACAATAAACTTACTTGTAATAGATTCATATTAAAATATAATACGTTATAATATGAATAAAAAAAATATTTAATTTTCAAACTTTGACTCCGTTAGCGATGACGTATGCTGCCGTTGGTAAATTTATATGTACGACATAATTTTTCTATGATTTTAAAGTTTCCATCAGTTTATTAATCTTAGAACTTTATGGAATACTATTTTGAGGGTGAAAATATAGATAATATTATAATCTTTGTCCGTTGTCGTATAGGTATTGTGAGTTGTGACTATAGTTATAATATATATTCATCCGAAGTGGGATAACTAGTCCAAATCATACAACTCTTCAAATATTGATTCAATCATTTTAATCCTTACTTATGGACATAGCACTCAAAATCATTAACTGAAAATATAAGATTAATAAAACAAAATAATTACCTATGAATATTATGATATTATATCATCCAAAATTTAGGACCAGAGTCATAACTTGAAGCTCTATCATTTTTTGCATTTACATACCGAGTAATATACTCACCAATACTAATAATCCACCTTATAAATAACCTATGACAATTTATCTAATTATAATCTTTTTTTTTCGGTATTATCAATTTTTCATTTTTTTAATCAATAACAGTTTATCAAAGTCCGTGGGTAATAATCATGTAATCGATATCTTATTTAAGCACGTTGTCTTGAAAATTAAAACTCGGTACTATATGTAATAAAAAGCCATTTTCAGGTGGTATGTAATTAAATGAGAATATCTATTGGATAATTTCAAAAACATTAGCTTACTATAAAATCGTAGATTTTAAGATTTAATTTGGAACATTCACCTAGTGCTCAACAAATAAAATGATTGCATAGGTACACAATTTATTATTTTTCCTGTAAATATATTTTAATATAATTTATTCAAATTGTCTGTATATTATTATTATATATTGTCTGTCATTAAGGGTAAACACTTTTATGAGTTACAAGTTTTATATGTTTAGTGATAAAATACTTAGCCAACTCAAAGTTGTAAAAAATGGAATCAAGGTTAAAAATAGTGTAACAGACTCGAAGCCATAAATCTGCATGTATACATTTAATAGTATTAACTATTGATATAGTACTTACCTAAGTTTGTTGTTCATGCAATTTTTAAAAAAATACATATTTCCAGACATTTGTTTTCCTAATGATTTCCTTATGATTAGGAACAATGGAAATAAATTATATTTTTCACCTAAATGATGTAATAATTTTTAACATATTCTCTATTTTTAATACATAATTTAAATTTTTTAGATTACTTTTAGTTTTTTTTTTTTTAAATTACAATAAAACAATGTATGTTTAGTAAAAAAGCTTGAAAATTAAAGGCAAGATTTTTTTTGATATTTTATGTCTTTTCTTTGGCACATAGATTCGAAAAGCGTTACCAAAATAGCGTTACCTAAAAAGGGTTTCGCTCTGCCTTGGCACAAAGTATCTAAAAGTGTTATGTTATGTTACGGTTACCCTGGTAATCTGGTTACCCTGGTAACCTGGTTACCCCTGGTAATGGGAAATTATCTGCCTTGGCACACAGAATCGAAAAGTGAAACGATTAGTCTGTGATAGATCGTGGTTCATTTTATGTAAGACGTAAAATGTCTCACTTTATTGCAGATTCGTATGCAATATGACATGATTTTTTATAAGTTTTTAATGCTGAAATTAAAAATTAAAGTTAAGCGTAAATCTACTGTAATTTTGTATGAGTTGTAGACGTTAGTATTTTAATAAAATTTCGAAAAAAATTTAGTCACATAAAATGTATACAATTTTAATATGCATATTGCATAGGTATATCTAACATTTAAAATATCAGTATCAGTTTTTCTAAAAAAAAATAATACCTATGACAATAATTCGTAAATTATGAATCTAAATAAATCTTGTAAGTTGTAATATATAAAATATTTAGTATTTTTTTTTGTTTGATATTCCTAAAAAATATATACCTAGGTATCTAAAAATTAAATATCTAATCGTAAATCTAACTTTAGTATTCTGAATCGTAAATAAGCAAATACAAACATAAAATATTATGACAAATATCAAACACATATGTCACATGTAAAATAAATATATTAGTAATGAATAATGATTTGATGGTAGACACTCATTTAATATCACTATCATAATATAATAGTTAAAATCATGTTAAAATATTAATCATAACATTAATCTGTATAAAATGTACACGGAAGATGACAAGATTTTTCTCAAATTAAAAATTTTAATATAAATATATAATAGTAATTTATAACTTATATATGTATAGATTTCAAATTAACTTTTTATTATGAATACTAAAACAATTGTAGTTACTGTGTTTTATATGGTATGTGTATATTTAATTAAAAGAATCTGAGTACAAAACGAAAAGAAAAATTATAACATTGAATGATATGATCTAAACATATACATCGACAATTCATACTAATTATTGAGTTTATTGAAAGATAAACGAATATAAATAGTATAATACGCAAATAAAAATATTATTAAATTTATTTTTAATCTAAATGTAAATATTTCTTGTATTTAGGTATTACAAGGATACCATGCAATTATTTATCCATCTGATTATGCATATATGTTATGTGAAGACCCTACGCAAGTAACATTTAATTTTATAGTGGTCGGAGGTGGAAGTGCTGGTGCAACGGTAGCTGCTCGTTTAAGTGAAATACCCGAATGGAAAGTTTTACTATTAGAAGCTGGAAGTGATCCACCAGAACAAACCGAAAACCCACTTTTATGGAACTTTAATCTAAGGACAAAATGTGATTGGACATTTTTTTCGGAAAAAAACCCTTTACTTTTTAAAGGAATGGAACACGAGAGGTGTATTATATCAAGAGGTCTTGTGTTAGGTGGATCGTCT
Organism: Aphis craccivora; assembly: GCA_009835225.1. Classification (NCBI taxonomy): domain Eukaryota; kingdom Metazoa; phylum Arthropoda; class Insecta; order Hemiptera; family Aphididae; genus Aphis; species Aphis craccivora. Next base: position 12,971 of record VUJU01004428.1, read on the forward strand.
TCAATTAATGCAATGATACACTTGCGAGGTACTGTAGAAGACTTTAGACAGTGGAAAAATAAGTATGGTTGTTATGGATGGGACTATGAAGATGTTTTACCATATTTTAAAAAATCAGAAGATTTTGTAGATTTAAGTAGATTTGACCCAGAAATTCATTCAGTAGGAGGAATGTTGACTGTGACACCATTAACAACATTCGATCCTGCTTATTCGGTTATCGCTGAAGCGGAGCAGTCTATACATTTAGTTGAAATGAATGATTTCAATAGAAAAGAACCAGTTATCGGATATGGTAATTTTGATTCAACTACTCGTAATGGCCGTCGATGTAGTACATTAAAAGCGTTTTTAATGCCAGCAAGCAATCGTCCCAATCTTTATGTAGCAAAAAATACAATTGTTACTAAAATTATAATTGTAGATGGTGTAGCAGTGGGTGTAGAATTCAAATGTTCATCAGGTGAAATTAAATCAGTTTTTTGTACAAACGAAGTAGTATTGTGTGCTGGACCTATAAAAAGTCCACAGCTTCTTATGCTTTCTGGAATCGGACCAAGAGAACATTTAAACGAACACGGTATTCATTGCATTAATGACCTACCAGTCGGTTTAAACTTACAGGATCACATGTCAATTCCAGCATTAGTATTTACAGATCGTAAATGTAGACCGATTGAGGACATAAAAAAAGAAAGTAGTGATTTGTTGAAAAAAGAAATGAGCCTATTTTCAAAAAATATATCAACACTTGGCCTTAGTAAGCTTATGACATTTTATAAATCTAATGACGATTTAGTGTATCCCGATTTACAAATTATAAAATTCAGGGTTCCATTGAACGCAACAAACAGTTTTCCAAATAGAATAAATTTATTTACAAACATGTTTGGATATTCTAAAGAAGTAACAAATGTATACGATGAATTAAACTTATTAAGTGACATTATAGTTATGGCACCAATTATTTTACAACCATTAAGTACTGGTCGAATTAAATTAAAATCAGTTAATCCGTTAGATGATCCGAGCATTATTTTAGATTATTTAACTCACGAGGAAGAAATAGAAACCTTATTAAAGGGTATTGAATTTGTTGTAAAATTATCTAAAACTAAAAGTATCATAGATGCTGGGCTTGTACTAGAAGAGTTGAAATTACCAAATTGTGCTGATTATGTTTGGAAAACTCGAGATTATTGGATTTGTGTCATTCAGAACTTAGCAGCTCCTTTTTATCATGTTGCTAGTGGCTGCAGAATGGGCCCCGAAGATGATCCTTGTACTGTTGTTAACCCTAAATTAAGAGTGAAAGGAGTAATTGGATTGCGGTTGATAGATAGCTCAATTATGCCTAAAATTGTTTCTGCAAATACAAACGCAGCTACAATAATGCTTGCAGAAAAAGGAAGTGATATAATAAAAGAATGTTACGGTAAGCTTTGATAAATAAAGCATAAATATAATTATTAACAAACATTTTAATTTAATATACAGTAGATTCTTTTTATGTCGAAAGTCGCTATCTCGAATTATAATGAATTTCCCTTAAATCTACCATAACACATAGCGTTTTTCTCTCGATAACTGGATATAAAAATATAAAATTAATTTTTTTAAATATTATTTTTCCCTTCATTAAACCCAGTGAGAGTGAAGTTGAACCACAAAATTAAAAGGATGTTACCTTTGGAGTTACAATTCAATAGGTAGTTAAACATACTTTTAAAACATTACTTAATCAATTTCGTTGATACTACTACAGGTGTGGAAGAGAAGGATTTTTCTGTATTATCTATTTTGGAAGATGACGTGTCAAAGAGAAGTAATTTTAAGCAAACTCTGAAGAGATATATTTTTTTAAAATAGTAATTTTATTCAGTTATTCAGTTATTCAGTCATTATATACAATTATTTAAATATTCTAGTATTATGTATTGAGTATTCTATACATTCTATACATTCGTATTATTTGTATTATTATTTTTAAATTTTCTAATAAAACTCGATATCTCGAACTTCTTCCTGTTCCCCTTGAGATTCAAAATAACGAAAATCTACTGTATTAGAACACAGAAATATTTTCTAAATAACTAAAATATATTTTTTATTTTTTATACCTAAGTGACTTTTGTTTTGTCATTAATTAAATTATTATTTAAACAAATTATCCTCATAATCAATAAATAATTATATTTAATTCTAATTACAACTCCTAATGTTTATTTATTTAAATTTTTTTTTACATGGATATGCGAGTCGGTAATAATAAATTGTGAGCCCTGCTGGCGGCTACTAATATATATTGTTGTGCGCCGTATATCTATTATTTCCGTCCGACGTGACGTGTGTGTTTTGTGTTTATTGTGTGGTGTCGGTAGCTCGATCGGCAGTGATCTGGGTTGCCGGTCAAATACTCATAAGTGATGAGCTACGCCTGGTGTTTGTGTTATCATAAATAATAAATATGTTGTATTATAATTAGGCAATATTTAAATATGAAATAATGTAAAATGCTATACATATATAATATTACCTATATTACCCTACCGCCTAGTTATCAAACACACTTATGTATACATGAATATTACGGTCCTTCTAGCCTAACAGATAACAATTAATAAATAATAACAATTTTACGTTGACTGTTTGGCACAACTAATATATCTGTAAATATAATAATAATAAATATAATACAAATAATTAAAGACTCACAATTTGTGGAGCGCAGACTGACCTGCAGCTGGTCTCCTAAGCCTGTACACGTTTTTGAACACACATAAAACACTAAATTTTCAAAAAAATAAATACAAATTATGAGGATTTGCGACTGCCATAAATAAATATGATGATTGACGAGCTATTTGAGATCAGAACGATAGAAAAAATAATACACAAGATATTGCGATTCGCGGCCTAGCTAGGTTAGGTTAGATATGTACATTGTACGTATATATATATATAAATAAAGGTGTTGTAATTCGCGACTACACAATTTAACAATAATTAGTTAAAACTTTTGATTAGACAATATTATTATAAGCGAATAAAACATTTAAGTTCGTTGTATCATACACAAGGACGAGGCGTCATGGCGTCTATATGAAGGACAACTTATTAAAGATAATTATATTGTATATATTATACAGTATAGACCGATACTATTTTACGGCAGCAGCGGTACCGCCGGTACCGTTATTGTGCTGCTTTGTACAAAATTTACATAGTATAATAAAATAACAAAGTGAATTTTGAGTGGGTGGGTGTGTGTTGTCGGTCGTCAATAGTGAGTAGACGCGCGTGTCAATTAAAATATGGTAAATTCGATAGTGATTTGAATCGACCCAGAGGTTACCTAATGGATTTAATTTTAAAAATATGGTTTAATATTTTTATTTTACCATTTAAATGTTATTTACAATAATTACTAATTAGTGAGTGTCATATTTAGCTTATTATTTTCTAAACTAAAAAGTTATCTCGAATTGTTCCAAATCTAAACAACATCTATTCCATCTTAAACGTCGTTCTATTTAACGTATTTGTTTTAAATTTTAAAAATAAGTGTTTATAATGCTTTATATTATGTTGATATATAGTTATATGTATAAGCAAAGACTTTAGATGACCCTTAAAATCGAGAGAATATGAAACATTTATATTTTTCACATAGGAATTCGATATAAACTGTATATGATATAAATTCGTGAATAGTGAATAATCTGTTGAATACCTACTTATGTAAATATAAAATAATATTTGTATATAGATACTCATGGATGTATTTTTTGAATTATGTTATTACACAACGTTTAAGTTTTCAATATTTCTGTGACATTAAAAACCTGGTGGTAAAAATATTATACTAAACTATTATACCTAAAATATTAGTAATTGCTAGTATTTAAAATATGTATTTTTTGCTTAAAATTATTAAATGTTAGTTTTTAAAATTATTATCATGGACAAATTATATTTTTTTACCTAAATATAAATACATATCTACCAATTATAATAAATATCACATTTATTAGGAATTTTTCTTTATATAATTATTTATTATCTAATGCATTTTTATACGAGCATAAAATATGTATCTGCAAATAATTATTAAATACCTATTTAAAAACTGATCAAATTTTATTTAAATACTAAAACATAATTTATTAAAAGTTTTACCATTTCATTAATAAATAATAATTTAAAACAAAATACATTCTTCAAACTTGTACATACAAAACATAAGAATTGTTCTACAGAAAAAGCTGTTTTGAGGACTTATCTAAGACTTAACTTGACGAGTTGAGAACGATGGTGCAACCAGAATTTGTCGCTTAAACTTACTTTTGAAGTTATAGGTTAACGGTTTTACGTTTATACCTACGAATGAGTGGAACATTGCTGTATAATGCCCCACGGAGGACCTCAAGTTTGGTATTATAATTTATTTATGTTACTTCAACATACTGCTGTAGATTAAACATCATTTCACCACAAAGTAGGGATTAATACAATGATTTCGTACTTTTGTAGCATGACAAAAATGGTAAAGTTTTCAAAATTACAAAAAAAAAAAAAATATTATTACATTACATTTCTACCAGTGGCGGATCTACGATTTTTTTTTATGGTAGGTGCTATTTTGTTGATAATAATAGTCCTAAATTACTCATTATATATTCCTACAATTTGTCCGTGGTTGCCGACCGGTGTTTGCTACACCACGACGCGAGGCGCGCGGTCTGGTAGCCCGTACCAAAAATTCGCTACTAAGAATTATTAGTAATTTTTAATAAAAATAAGCGGAACGGTAGGTGCTTTAGCTTCCAAGCACCCCCCCCCTAAATCTGCTACTGATTTCTATTTTATTGGGCACTCTAAAAAAGCCATGGCAATATAAGCCATTAGAAGTTGAAAGTTTTTTGTAATTTTTGTAATTTTTGCACTTTTTTTTTTTATCTCTGAGACCTGAGGCAAACTCAAGGTATTTTTACACAAGTAAACGACAAGTCGAGGGATATTTTCGTTTTTTTATCCGATAGCAACACAGCAAGCGAGTGGCAGCATGGGCATTACTGCTCTATAATTCTAATTTTCACATAAAAAATGATGTAGTCCCACAAAAAAAAAAAATTAACGAGTTTTATTCTGTAATTATTCTTAAATATTTTTGATAAATTCTAATTACACCATCGTTTTAAACAGGTTAAAATATGTAATTACCAGTATAGAAAAAATTATGAAAAGTGTGGTAAATTACAGAGTATACCTATATTAATTATGCGTAAAAAACGCAAAATTTCTCATTTCCAAACGCCATAACTGCGAAACTAAGTCCAAGCGAAAAATTCCGATTACACCATCGTTCTAAACTCATTGAGTTACATAAGTTTCAATAAAAAAATCAAATTGGCAAGGGGAACTAAACTGCATTTATTTCACTAATTATTGTTTCACTGTCACTAACCTGAGCATTCGTTTTCTTCACATTAATATTTTTAGTGTTATTATTGTTACTGTATTACTGCAACCTGCAGTCACTGGAGTACTGCTACTACTAAACTACTAAAAGAAGTAGAAAAACTTTACTTAAAATTGTGTGTTTGATCTAAAATAATTTGCAGATAATCACTTTTTAATTAAGCATTTTTTTTTTGTATTGGTAAGTGGGGACAACTGTTTTTTACTCATGATTGAAAAGAATTAAGAATAGAAAAATAATAAATAAACAATATAATAAAATAATATTATTAATTTAAAATACG
>VUJU01004429.1:0-18719 GCA_009835225.1 Aphis craccivora
AAATTGTGACTAACGATTTTTAATTTTTTTTAGCTACAATAAAAAAAACTCATAAGGAACCTTGTATTAAATTTTCAAAACTTTTTGGTCATCCAAAAATTTTTTATTGACACTTTAAAAAAAAATCGAAAATTTCAGTGGTCTATAAATAACTCAAAAAAAGTCAAAAATTTTTGAAAATGTTACTATATATAGATAACAATGACATTAACATTTGGTAAAAATTTCAAGTATTTACAGTGATTAGCTTTTGAATTACAACCATAAAAAAAAAATCGATTTGGTCGAAAACTGGTTTTGCGTAAAAATTCTCGTTTTTCCGTCTTTTTTTTTTTGTTTTTCTCAATTTTTTTGAAAACTGTTGGAAAATGTTAACTTTTGACCTCTATAATGCACTAAGGATATTCACTTTTACATCGGAAACCACCCCCATAGTTTGAAATTGGAGCATTATTCCGACTAGTTATGTTGTACACAGACACAAAAAAAAAAAAAAACACAAATCATTGTAAAATCAATACATTCATCACTTCGTTCAGAATCTAAAAATCAAATGTATAGTATAAATGTAGTATGTTGAGTATCTTAAATTCGATACCTACTTATTTTATTCTTTTAGTACCATAATATGATTTTTAAATATTATTCATGGTTTAATTAAAATCTTTATATATATATTACAAATGGAATTGTACTAATTATATATTCTTAGTGCTATACTTCATAATATCATTTGTAAATGGTTGTGAAATATACTCAGAATGTATACAATACATCATAACATTACTTTATCGAAATATGAAATATCGATATGATGTTATGATATTGTTTTTGTCGATGCCTGATGTTTTAGATTAAAGTGATTAGTCAGGTGGTACAGGGGTCTCTGCTGGTGGTCTACGGTTTACACGTGTGGCAATAATAATGACTTCGCTCCAACTACGAAAACATAATATACACTATAAACGTGATTATACGTATGATTTGTATACACATTTATTTAAATTATAACATTTTCTTTATATCGGACATGGCTAGACATAAAACAGATCCCGAGGAGTTTGCGCTTTGCGGCCAGTGAGCCATTTCAGTAGTCTATTGTTTTAGGTTTCAAAAGGTTTATTTTGTTTTATTTAATGTTTTCCTTCCGGGCCTTATGGATATTTATTGTTCATGCGTCAGCCCGCACACATTGAATATCTATATTGTATCAAATATTTTGGTGAAATCATATATATATATATATATATACCTTTGGATTTTTGTTCTTTGAGTACATAACACCTGTATGTGTTAGGTGTGTTGTCTTAATCTTACAAAGTTGAATTTAGTAAAACCAATTAGTTAGCTTTACTACATAGAATGAATTAATCTACTATCATACTTAAATGTATCCACATAAAGCTCATCCTACGGCTACTAGTTTTTGTATGTCGATTTTTTACGATGTTTTAATTTTTAAATGAGTAATAAGTTTGTAAAATATTAAAAAAAAAAAAAAATAATGCACAATTCCAGGTTAGGTTAGTTGTATGTGCTTACTTCAACTTTTAAGCATGATAATTTGTTTATCCACTTAAGTATTTAAGTAACTGCATAGAACTGCCTCTATATTGAACACACGTTATACCTAATATAATGTTTGTTGAGATAACCTAATTTTTTGTGGGAAAATGAAGCTTAAGTGGTTATGCATAACTGTAAATAAATATTACTGTGTTGCTTAGTCTAATTAAGTAAATTTGAATTTGAATAAGGCTTATTTAACTTATGTATGTAATATGTAAACTATTTATACACTATGTATAAAAAATAATTATTCAACTATCTTGTATATAAAATATTAGGTCATTGAAGTTTATTATGGTATTATTATGGAAGTTAATATGGTTTATTATTTTTCCTGCTAATACTACTTTAATCAAATCAAATTCAAGTAATTTTTGGAATTGCTGGTAAAGCTACGAGTATACCAAGTATTTTTAGTTTAATCTAAAATTCATATACTTTAACTTCACTATTTTATATTATAGTGTCTATTACTATAATGTATGGTTATAGAAAAAATAGCGACTGTCAAATTTATATATATTAAAATATTTAATAAGTAAAAATGAAAATCCATAAAACTGTTTTTTTTTTTTTTTTTTATGGATACGTATTTATTATAAACCTACTTATCATAATTTAAACTCAAAACATTAGAATCATTAAAGTTTAAAAAAATATAAGATTTTAAAATTAAATATTGCTATTCGCTTATTAGTTTAGAAACATCACCAAGGACAATAGTATTATTATTATTATCGTCGTAAATAATAATGGACTACCAAAAAACGGATTTCCCAAACATTTCATATATAATTTTGACATGTATCAGTTATTTTTATTGTCGTGACTTGAAACTACAGTTTAAATTTATTTCGTTTAAATTTTAACTTCGTGACATTCAGAGATAATTCTAAGATTAAGCGTGATTAGAAACAGTGATGACTATAATCAAACTGTCTAATTCATAGCGACGATTTCTCTAGTCTTGCTAAGTAAATCTATACGGTCTTGTAAGTATTTGTTCTTTGTCACCGCTATAATTTTGTTACATTTCTTACATAAACATCAAACCACAAGGCACCAGAAATCATTATTATATTCTGTCATAAACTCAAAATTTAATAATACCTAAATCCCCTAGTGCATTGAACTCGTTTTATGATTCATTTTATCATAGATTAATTTCTACATGAAAAGTAAATTTCTAAGTTTAACTTTACCATATTTTTTGTATTTTTTCGATTGTAGTTCATCTAACATTTTTTATACGTTGGATTTATTTTTGCTTTTATTTAAAACAAATTAATCTATACCATTTTAACATATGTATTGCAATAATAAATAACGGTTATAAATTTGAATCATTATATTAATATTAAAAACTATAAAAAAATAATATATTTGTTCAAATAACCTATGATTATATTATTTCGTTCGTGGCAATGAACGAGAGTATTACTTCAATATACAAACGTGTTCAATATTAAAATGATGAATAATTCTAGGAATTTAGTATCTTACATATTTGCTATTTTGATATTTCATTTTATAATAGTAATAATTAATGAATATTGCAACAACTAATATATGTTATTATTTCATTAATTTATAACATTTTAATATTAAATTATAAATTACAAAAATAATTCATGATTATTATTTATTTTTCATAAACTATAACATATATCAGCTATTTTATTTAACAAAATAAGAGCGTAAAGAATTTATTTGAAAATTAATAGCCATCGTAATATTTAGTAAGTACTTAGTAAAAAAATTATGAAAAAATGTAATATGTGGAAACAATTGTATCAAGATTAATAATTAGTATAGGTAAATTAAAAGTATTAACCAAAATAATTTATTACTTATTCATTATACATAGTTATTGACTATTGAGCTATTTACCTATAAAATATTATTTATATGACGATAAAGATAGTAATAATGTAAATGAAAATACTAATATTTATTAATTTTATAAAATATATTTTTACTTAAACAGTAGTACATCAGTAGTTTAGTATATATTATGTATACAATTTATAGAGTTATTATTTTTATTTAGTCATTCATAGGTACGTTTGTACTTATTGTAGAAAAATAATGTTATACTCTTATAGTATGATCATAGTTAGTTATTATTGGTACATGATAAATAATTCATTAAATATCAATTTATATTGTGTATAATATCAATATATAAAAACACGAAGTAAAATTTACTTCTATAATATTAATCTGATTTATAGATTTTCTGGAGGGGAAATCAAACATGTTTTTGATAATAAGTTTATCAGTTTACTTTTGTTTTTTATTATTATTGTCAATTGATTGTCTTAATAAAGCTTTCAAGCTTTTGGTTAACTTGACGGCCTTCATGTTTTTTTAATTATTAATAAAATAATATCATTAGATTTCAACTTCTTAGCGGAATGCAAGATATAATGGTTTCTTAATGGTGTGTACCTATCATAATTTATTTTAATTCTTTATAAAACATTTTTCGCTTTTAAATGTATATTTTTTATATTGTATATTTTCAATAAAAAAAAAAAAAAATTAAATACTTAAAAGTTAAAAAAAAAAAAAAAGTTTTAAATTGCTTAAAATTTCAGAATAGTTTGAAGTAAGTTGGTAACACATTTTTTAAATTTAATGTTTGTTGTTTCAAATGAATGTGGCTCAAAATTATTTTACACACGATTATTTATTTTATTTTATTTATTTATTTATTTATCATAGCTTTCAACTAAAAAATAGTTACCTAAATAGTATTATAAGTATTTTATATCCTGCACTCCTGTGCCGAGATGAACAAAACGACACAAGTGACATTCAGTCTTTATATCCAGTATAATTATTTATAATAGCATATTATTACTATATCTAACTTTATATAAAACAATATGTACAATATTTAAGTGAATAAAACGCATAAAGGATACAAATGAATATTTAAAAAATGAAATGTCTGTACCGTTTGTGTATATACATAAAACATTGAGTGATTTTTATAGTATTTTATGTTTCTATATTATTGCTCTTATATTTAGCATACTATATTATAATATGACACATGACGCTTTGTATCGATTTCTGATTATATAATGCAATTTAAACGGTATACCTATACGGTTATACATTAAAATAATATTATATTGTCTATAATATATTTATCATTAATAGCTGTACATTTTAACATCGAATGACAGATGTATAGCGACGTTTTATATACCTATTATGTGGTGATCCGAAGTTTATTCCCTTCGGTAGTCATTTGAAGTGCAGGAGCTATATGTATATAGATGGCTGGGTCGAAAACCGGTTCATTATACACAAGACACGCGACTTGTGGTTGTTGTAGAAATGCGTGGGTGTCCGCGGCTCGTGACATTATCGCAGATGAACATGTTATTGGCTGTCTGTTCGGGCCGCTCGCTATTACAAGTCGCAACTCACAAGACTCTAATTCAAATAAAATCTCCCTAGCCCATGTCTCGCATTAGTCCGAAGTTCTAATAATACATTTTCTTATAGTTTTTTTTTTAAATTTTTTTTTCCCCATTTGGTATATTTATGATAAAACAATAGCAACTCGCTATAGGGTCTAGAATCGAGTTTTGACCTCTCCGAAGACTTCGAGTATTAATATAATATTTGCCATTTATTGGAAGCACTCGTTTGTCTTGTTTATCTCGAGAGTTTTGTACTGCAGTTGGCCTAACCGTAAGGCGTATATAGATTTATAGAGTATTGTCCTTTATATAATAATATGATGCTCTAATTTAGTTACGAAATAATTGAAATCTCACCCATAGAGAGTACCTATAGAGTAATTTTTCATTAGTTATACTTTATAATTGATACACTAAATCAATAAAAAATGCAGGTTTGTTTTAAACTGTAACATATAGTTTAATGTTTTATTTAATTATAGTTAAATCGTTACACGGTACGTCTCACTTAATACCTATTTATTCGACTATAGTTGTTATTATTTGTTTTTGCAGTACAAATATTATGTATTCAACCCTAATTGTAACAGATTATTATGAAAATTAAATTATGTTTAAAAAACAATGAACAATGGTATACACATAATATATTAATATATGCTGCATTGCTGCATGCCATTATATTTACAATAATCGAAAAAAAAATTAACAAAGGGTTTCGTCTAATTTAACTGACATTTATGAGGTTTTACCTAATAAAATAATTGTTCCAGCAGAAAAAGAAAATTTTTTTTGGATTATTGAATGAGTGTACCTAAGTCTAACTGGATATCACAAAATGTTTAAAACAGTTTTTCGGATTTTCGTTTAAGTCGCCAAAATAGTAAACAATGATTTTAGGTATGATCGATGATAATACATTTTTGTTCATGTTTTAGGTTATATAAAAGATTGTATAATATTACTTAAATTATGAAATAATATATTGTAAACATAATTGGTCAAAAAAAGTTTTTTATACGAAAATATTATAATTACATTCTTAAAATATAATTTATTTATTTATCATAATATTATACATACCATAAAGCACTACTACCTGAACTATAAAATTCCTTATATTATAATAATACATTTTTATGGAACTTATAAACATAAAAACACGTTTGATCAGATACTTAATTAAAACACGAATATTGAAAGTTATGTAAATTATAAATTTAAAATAATGATTTATTGGAAAATATAATTCATATACAAATTTAATATTAATTTTTCATTTATTTCACTAACGAAATTCTTTTGAAATAATTCGTGTTTTTATTCAAACGTAGATAAACAAGGATTATAAATGACACTTTGATTTCAAATGTTTTAATGTATAATTTATTATAATCATGAAATGTAAAGAGTTATATGGACGATTACAATATATATAATATTATTTTAATGCTTATCGAGTCATTAATTATGTTTTGCTGATCAACCTTAATTCCTTATTTGTTATATTTTGGCACATAAAGTGATGTAAATTGGCATGAGTTAACAGGAAAAATAATAATCACGATTTTTATGTGTAATTGTTTGTATTAAGTCATGAAGTAATCAATATTATGCACACGTCTCTATAATAATAATATAATATATCTATGATTTGTTGTCATTGTATAATGCATAATTATAATTACTGATTGTGCTAGATGTACTTATATTATAATAATATTATGTATAAAGAATAATATAAAGAAATGATATATTAGTAAATATGAATTGAATGATTTTGATATTATGTATAGATAAATTATAAAAGAATCACACTATTCCACATTTCCACGAAGTGACTTACGCATTTGCATGAAAAAAATTAGCATGTTTATACTAAAATTAATTATTTTTTCTCTATTTATCATATTGCCCATCCATGAATATAATTGACGATTGACGTTTAAATTAGTATTAAGTCTTGTGAAATTTTGTTATGAATATGAACACTGTTAATACAATATTATTATTTCTCAAGAGTACAAACTAGGTATATATTATTGAACATTAATTTGTTCTCGAATTTCACGGTGTATCATTAACCATCTATAAACAGTGTTTCTTTTATATGCTTCTTTCTAAATCATCGGTATACGACTTATACGAGTAGTGTCCATTGTTTTCAAACGAGTCGCAGATATAAATAAAATTACCGTAACCAAATTAAAAAAAAAATAAACTATAAATTAAACGAAAATTCCCACAGTTCCGTATCCTGACTTACTTATTGTTTACACTTACACAAAGGTTTATAACGTGAAATAATAATTTAAATAAATTTCAATTTGAAACTTTCTGTGACGATTACGTAATTATAGTATTTAACACTATTCTCAGGGATTAGTCAAGCATTGTTGTGCGAACTTTTGATTCAATATGGCTATTGGGAAATTAATCGTGAGCTGAATAGGTATACATACCTATACATTTCTCTCTCTTCATCTCATTATTCACTATTTACATCACATTATACACAACCTTGTTAACGGCGTTTTATTTATTGTGGTAATTCACACTTGGGTCGATAATATTATTATTGGCAGGGAATTCAGAAGTTGATTTATTCGATCATTCACTATTAGCGCAAGAATTAAAAATACATTATTAATTTTAATTCGTATATTATACTGTTTTGATTGTATTAATTTTTAATTGATCTTATAAATATTTAGAGTTTTTTTTTTGTATATTCTTTGTAGGTACTTGCGTCTCGATATATACCTAACAAAATTATATATATATATTTATAGTATACACTATACCTATATATACATAAAATACATTTTCTTACAATTTTATATTTGGCTGACTATCAATATAGAATATTGATTTACATCTACTAATTTATTTTTTCTTCGTGAACTAATGGTACACTGTCCATATTGAGTCATTGAGTGATATATACGTATTACGTACACTATATAATTAACTGTAATGTTTTAATTTTTTGTTTCTATATTTTATTTTATTCTTATTTATTCATACTTGGGATTCCATACACCATACGAATACGACTGTTTGCTCTAATAATTCATATATAATAAACTATTTATGCAAACATTTTTCCTGGATTATTCATTGTTAGTAATATTTATGATCGCATTCGTTTTACGTCCAATAAGTATATAATGTAATATTATTTTACACTTAATAAAGAATATTATATTATAATAATAAGGAAATGATTACAACTTACGTATGTTTTACATATTGTTAATGTATGATACTTAAAATCATTTAATAATATAGAATAATTTTTAGATATGTTGTTATCCTTGGATTGTTAACTGATAATAAAAACACACTTGACCGAATTAAAATTCGTAATATAATAAATTCGTTCTGATAAATCTCAGAAAAGTAAGCTTATAGAAAACTTAAAGTTTTGTAAATAATATTTATAAATAGGAGTTTTTCTAATTTAATATTTGATTTATAGAACGATAAAATATTCAATATATTAACTACCTTCATAAATATAAATTATTTTAATTTTTGCGGGGTACCTGTTTGATTTTTTTTTTTTGTTTCGGAAAACAACTGCCAAAAATACAGTGCACTAATTTTTTTTTACAATATCACTACCACTTGTCCTCGATCTGTTAGTGAATAACAATTGGAGGTTAAAATAAGAACAAGCGTGACTATACAGGAAGTCTTTATTTTATTTTTTTTGTTAATACGATTTTTGTAGTGGACTTTTGTATAAGATTTAAACTAGGACGCCAGATGAATTTTTAGTTATTCGTTTCAATATGACGAAGAAAATATTTGGTTTTATTCATAAAATACTTTCTTGATTATGTAATGATGGATGCATTGTAATACTGTATTATAAGATTTTAGTTGTATTTTATTTAAGATTTTAAAAATATAATAATATTTTATAATAATTGAAAATTGGACACAATTGGGAGAAATCGATTCCAAACTTATTAAGTTGTACAGTTAGTTTTGAAACTGTTTTCCATAAATAAAAAACTTTGAAAAAAAATACTTCAAAAAACATAGATATTTTAAAATATAGACTAATAATTTATTATTAGTATGGTGAGTTATGGTGAGTATGGTGTCCTTTTTTACATGTTTGACTAAGAATTGAATCGGAAAATGTTCAGTAGTTTCATACGTTTTGTACGCTATGTAAGAGTAGGTAGTAGGTTATGACATACAATATGACTATTTAATGACAACATATGTGGCAGCAGACATATTGCCGTTAATGGTAGTATAGTAGGCAATAGGCATACGCCATAGCTTAGCAGCCCAAATGATTTGTTGACCGTCACCCGATCCATCAAGCAACTCGATAAAAATTTCATTAGCCGTTAATAAACGACGTGAAACATATGGGCGAGCATACGCCACACTATATATATAAAAAAAAAAAAAAAACCCGAGTGTTTTATGCCGATCATATTATAATATTTATGTATACATAGGTATAGGCCGAAAATAGATTGTTTGTACACAGCAGGTGTTCAGATTTAACACCTTTGTTCTACTCGATATTTATTTATTTTTGTACTTCTATGGACTTACCGTAATTTGTATAAAGAATAAAACAAATCGAATATATGATCACATTCTTTTTCTTAGTTAAAAAATTATTTTATCAGTCTTTTAAGCAAAAATGTCGTTAATTTTCTAATAAAAATTAGAAGGTATTCCACTGTAATTTCTTATAGTTTGTTTTGTAATCCATAAAATCAAATATTATAATAATATTCATATATGTAATCTCGAAAGGACTAAACTTAAATCAAATAGTAATGCCAGATTAAGTTATAATATAATATTATGTGTAACAGTTATCATAACTTATGGATTACTCACTGTTTATAGTGTAAACAAATACAATAATAGGTACGTATTTGAAAACATTTAAACATTGGCATTTATAGACCTATAGCCATTGTCTATAAAGTTAACAAATATTATTTTCATTATTACATTCATAATAGTATATTACATTAACATAGTTTATTGGCAGTGTGTTTATTAAACTTGAGTTTTAATGTATGTCGAGAAGCCCACGCGGATGCCATTGTTGTCCGTTCTATTTGGGTGCAGCAAAGATTGTCGTACTTGGTTTAATTTGGTGACATATACGTATATTTTGTTAAGTATGTTAAATTTTATACACCGCTGTTAAACCTGCTCAAGCTTAATATAAAATTAATAAATATCAGTCATTTAACATCTTATTCAATTTTGTTAGAGAATTTCATAATAGCATCGACTTATATTATTTATTATAAATTAAAGCTATCACAATTATTGTTAGCTTCCTTTATTTAAGTAACTTTATTTCAATAAAGTAAACCGGAATAATAATATGTAGTGAATGTAAATTAATATAATATTGAAATGGATGCTTAAGTTTCGTATCTTTCAATATTTTAAATTTTCATATATTTCTTATTTTAATGCTACCTACCAGACCGTAAATGACCTTCCATGAGGTTCAGCTTGAAGACTATTTAGTGTTGATCCTGTCCCCGGGGTATGGTACATTCGTCTTACTTCATGAATTCGACCAATTCAAAATAGTGTTTGATTTATGCCACCAACATTATGTAACAATCGATACACTCTTAGCATTGTTAAAACTTTATTTTAAAAATGTTGAAAAAACCGCAAAACTAAAAAAAAAGTTATTAACCGCATCGTTTACAGCTACGAGAGACCAACAAAGCATTACGTTCTTATTTTTTTTTTTCATTTGTCCATTATTCTTTTCACGCTTCAGAAAGATGAGTAGAGTGGCTTATTACTTGAACCGAGACGATATGGCGTCCGGCATAGACTCGTTTAAAGGGCGATACTATAACGTGTGTCTATTTTGGATTCGACCGATGTTTTCGTGTTCTAAGCATGTGGGACATCATCCAAAACTTTATAGAAAACAACATTCTCCTTTCTTCGGCACTAAACTTTAGCAGCACCATGTATAATTATTATGTTTTCTATAAAAGAGAAACAACAACGTTTTCGTCAATATTGTTAATTAATAAAAACTATTTTCCAACTTAATTACATACTTCTGGTATGTAATATTGTGATTATAAAGTTCATTGTATTTTGAATGAAAAGTATCTTTATTTATTTATGTTTAAAGAAATTTGCTATGGTTGTTTAGTTTACTAATTTAAAATAACCACTTGATGTACTGGATATTTAAATTTAAATGCAATGTCTTAGTTATAAAAAATATACGCATGAACATCCACTCTAAGGGAACATAATATTATATAATACGTTTCGGTATAATTATTAAATGACCAACTATATTATTTGAAAACGTTAATTCAGACGATTGTAATTTTAAAGTGTTTTTTCCATTTAAATGCATTTGTTTTACAATATATGATTAAATAACTATTTTTTTTTAATCTGATACGTGCATTAATAGCAAATAAGTATAATGGTAAATGGTGTTTTTTTAATCATTAGATCATAGTATATGGTATATGTATAGGATATATAATATTATCATCAATAATAAGAGTTTCTTGAAATATAAAAATATATTTACCATTCTACATTTGTACTTATTTTCATTGCTTGGAAATAAAGTATAAATCGTTTATACGAATAATGTGTCATTGAGAAAATTCTTTAGAATCCGTTACATTAACGCGTTCCTCTATTATTTGCTAGCAGGCTACAACACGACTTAGTGTGACAATCACGTAAAACGTATAAAACTGAATATAATATTTTTTTCGAAATTTTGTTATTTTTATTTTCTTTTATTATACTTACATAGGACATAATATCATGAATAAAATGTATATTAAACATACAATGTAGTACCTACGTCTATCTAGTTTCTCAACCATTACAGGTGACATTCTCCGTGGTATTTTTAACACACGTAGCACAAGAGGTATTTTCATTGCTTTATTATATCTATATGTTGTTTTCCCTATTGACTTAGTGAATTTTTATTCAACAGCTCTTTTTTAAATACTCATAAGTCCTAAATTGGATAACATTGGATAACTGTATTATTTTATATTACACAATCTTGTTATGTAATAATTAATAACTAAACCGCAATACCACATACAACGTAGTTTTTTATACTTAAATATATCTACGAGTACACGTGTGTATTCAGGACTAGTCTCTTAGAATGTCTAATGTAAATTGTACTTATTATTTAGTTTATTTTATTCACAATAATTATCTGTATAAAATAATGATCAATGATTATAGGTACGTTAAAATGTGAAATTTCATTGCGCTCCGTTAGATACCAATATTAAATTCGTTTAATAATAAAATATATAGATGCGCTAAATACACACGTTGGTATACACTATCATTTATAGTATGTTTATATCATATATTCAACTGCCCATACCTATTATAATATCTGTTGCTTTCGTGTTATATCGCAGTCAGTAAACACTATAATATTATAATCAAATATTCAGCTATCATTATATCTGTTTGACGAAGAAAGAAATATTTTACAGAAATATTGTATAAAAAAAAAACCCAATTTCGTAACTTTTCTGGAAATAATCGTCGGGAATATATAGTTTGATGGTCGAAAATATAGTTAGCTAAATATAACAAATAGCATACGTTATTGCTTTGCAGTTTACAGATAAATAAAAGCGAATATAAATTATTAGATATTTTTAAACATTATTATTTATCTAATTAATATTATTATTTTAATATTATAATAATTATTAGTTCTTTGATTAAAAAAAAAAAAAACAATAAAAAATACATCAATCATCAGAAATATGTTTTTTATAAGAAATTAATTGGTTTTAAAATATGAAAATCAGTAATTGTTTTTTCAGCAAATTTATGAAATGCTAATAACTATTAAAGTCCGATCTTTTTATTTTTTGATCTATGTTAGTCTATGATAAAAATTATATCTTAATTTTAATATAAATTGTCATTCTGTATTGTATCGCTAATTATTTTTGAATTTCCATTTAATGCAAAACTAATACATTTTTGAATAAATAATCAACATGGTAGAGTAAATAAGTTATATAGGTAATATTGAATATAGGATTATACTTGGTATTAATTGAAATTTTTACTGTAAAATTACAAAAACGATAACTACGTGTTTATAACTATCAACTAAGTGTTTCGTGTTAATATTTGTAAAACAAAACTTTCAACATGCTTATGTGTGTAGTAGGAATATACTTTTTAAAGAATAAAAATAAAAATCAGTTTTACTAAATATATCAATGTGTGCTTATAATATGATTTTGAGTAAAATACATCCAATTAATGTTATTATCGTTTTCAATTTCTTAGTAATAAATTTAATTTATTAATTATTAACAATGTATATATTAGTTTGGATTTGGTTTTAACCATGTATTTATTTTTATTATATGTTAAAAAAACTAAATTTTATCTATATTTTTAGTATACCTATATTATATTAAACCATGTGCTTATAGTAAACTCAGTTCATGTCGAGAGTTTTGCTGTGAAAACTTGTCAAGCATGGTCATCTCTATCCTTAAACCAGTTTCCTATTAGAGTAAGAGTAACTGATCAGACATACAGTGAGTGCAGGAATTGACTTCAGATGGTACCGACGGTATTGCTCCTATCGTGAACATGACGTAGTAGGTATATAATACGTTATGAAGAAGTGTAGTTGCTATATGTGTTGTGTCTACTATTATTGTGAATTATTATACATAATCGATTTAATTCATAAAAAATTACTATTGTGTTGCATTAATGCAATCACCATCACTTTATTTACTAATCTAGTTAATATTATACATTATTCCTTATTTTATAATTTATTATCAAACTTAGTTAATGTTGTCTGAAAATGTACAATATAAATCATAATTTTGATATATTTTTTTATAGAATATTATAAAATGGTCACCGATTAAAAATTTGAGTTTTTTAATATAATATTTTAATTTAGGTAGCGTTTAAAAGTTTTATTTTTTCAGTTTCAGAATAAATTTATGATCCATTCGTAGATTTGCTAAATAATGTTTGAAATTAAATTTATATATTTTTTAAAAACATAATCTAATATTTATCTAGCAAATAGAACCTTTGAGTTTCTCGTTTGCTATGTGTCTGTTTTATGAATTATTTAGTGCCTCATCTTTGATATGGATTTGTACTTTTGCTTACAAGTATAGATAGGACTTGAAACTTATTTTGGTAATGTTTTATTACAATTACTAAATTATATGTTAGTGGGTTAATAATTTATTATTTACGATGCAGCATTGACGTTTATTGTACAAAATATAATTCAATACCTAACTTATAATTCATATATACCTATATATATGAATTATGTATAACTATGTATTGATTAAATTATCTAACTATATAGTAGGTATATAGTATACATTTAAAAAATAAAAACAAAAAATGAATTAGTGTCGTTTAATAGAATATAACCAAAATACTAGTATTGGTCATAGAAAAAAAATGTTTAACTAACCTATTTTCAGTTTAATATTCCATGGGTTTTAATTGTATGTAATATGTACCTACTGTTATGTTGATTAAGACTGTACTTTTAAATTACTGAATTTTCTTCTAAGGTTTACTTCTTTTAACTTTAAATAATTATTATAATTTTGTTAAGTATTTAAACTTGTTTTAAATTAAATACGTATTTATCAAAACATATTATGGACTTAAACATTGGTTGAATTGGTAAAATCTTGATAGGTTCAAAGCAGTAAATAATTATTATGCTCATGGGTTTAAACTATATATTATGTTGAGTGACTTTATAACCAAATTTTTAGTATCCACGAGGAAATAAATCAAAACTTGTTTTGATTAACTACTGTACATAAAAAATGATACTCGCCATTTTTCCCGAATCGAAATTCCTGAATGAATTTTTTCCCGAATAGTATTTTGTCCGAAAATCCGAATATCCGAAATCTATTTCCCGGACACCTTTTTCCCGACGGTTATTGTTGCCAAAAAATAATATTTTATACGTATTATAATTTATCGATTTTAAAATATTATATAATTAAATTACTGCAACTATTATAGTACAGTCGACTCTCGATAACTCAAAATTCAAGAGGAAAAAAAATTCGACTTACCAAAAATTTCGAGTTATCAAAAACTTTAAAAAAGTATGTTTTTATTTTTAAATAATTTTTACATTCAAGAAATAAAAAAAAAAATAAAAATATTTTCTTACATTCTTATTTTTCTGTCAAGAAATTGTTGAACCCATTTTAATAAACAAAATTTCAGAGAGTTTAAATAAAGTTAAAAATGTAATTTATTAATTTTTAATTTTTATTGTAGATTTTTAAAATAACATCTTTATTTTTGTATTATTGTAGACAATGTACTCGCTGGAATTAAAAATTTTTTGATTATTTCAGGTTTTTTCTTTTCTTCTTTTCTTCTTTTTCGATAATTTTAAGCAAGTTCATTTTTCTGAAATAGTGATAGGTAATGTTGTTAATTTTCTTTTTGACCCATAATAACCACAGTATTAACATGGTTACACACACGATAAATGATTCAACGAACATACGATATAAAACTAAACTGAAATCTGTTGTATGAAGTTACCAATGTTTTAGTTACAAATATTTAGTTGATTCTATTGGTCAGATTTTACAAAACTTTTTTCAAATTAATTTTTGAGTTAAAAAGTTTATTGAAATATTAAGTGTTATTGTTATTTTAAGAGGAATATAAATTATTCGAGATATCGAGAATTTCGAGTTACCGAGAGTCGAGTATTACGTATTAATTTTTATTTTTATATGATATTCGGGAAAAAATATTTCGGGCTTTTGAATTGTCGGGTAAAAGACCATAGGGGAAAAAGTTCATTCGGAAATTTTGATTCGGGAAAAAAGGTTTCGGGTTTTCAGACTATTGGGAAAAATACCATTCGGGATAAAATTTATTCTGGAATTTTGATTCGGGAAAAATACTGGTAACCATAAAAAATATCTTGTGTCGTTAATTATTACAATAATTTTTTTTTTATTATTATTATTACAACCCATTTTCCCAGAATCAGTTGAGAACTAACAGTGAAAAATGATTATGGAAATATGAAACTTAATTAATTGATGGACGTGATTTTTGAAAATTTATTAATTATCAGCTACTTTCCTTTTATTGTGTAATGCTTTTGCTTTTATGTGCATAATGAATAGTGTTGCTTAAGTTAGCAAAATTATAATTTGGTAGGTAGTTATTCTTCCTTTTTTTTTTAATTAGATTTTCTACAAAATAAGCTAACTATATTATATTATTAATTTAGTGTTATTTGGTTTCAATTTAATAAGAACTTATAACTTCTTAATAATATGTATTTAATTGGTTACTTATAGGTTATAGCTTAAATCTATTCACTCTATATGCCTACGTTGGTATTGGTATCGGTTTATAATTCTGTATTAACTAATAATAGCTAATTGTATTATATGAATTAATAGTTTAGTTATTTTATAATATATAGAATTTGTTTTTGGCAAAAAAGAATTCAATTTGTCTCATTACTAATAGAAAAATAAATTACTAATATATAGACTGACAGACTGTATATAATCATAATTGTTTTTCATATGAAATGATTTATTAATTAATTCAAATTTAAATAACACATTTATTACAGTGAACCTACTCATTGACAATATACAGTTGATACCTACTAATATTAAAGCGACTTTTTTAAATATGAATTTTTAATCTAATGGAAAATGTAGCATTGATATTTTTAATTTTCCATTCAATATGATTTTCGTAGCTTTTTCTATTAATTTATAACATAGTCTTTATTAGTAATACGTCTGATAAAAATAATTATCTATTCTTATGAGTTATAACACATAATTGGCAAAAATTTAAATAGTAGGTATCTATCATAATTTGGACATTAGGTGGACAATTATTACAAAAGAATAAATTACTTATATAAAACATTACTTTTTTCAAAAATAATATTTACACAGAATATCATAATAATAATAATAATAATTAAAATATAACAACAATAATGTGTACCTTTTCGTGTGTAGTTTTGACTTTTATGAACCAGAAAGTCTCTTCTATTTTATTTATTATTTTTATGGGTGAATAATAATTGGGTAACCTAATAATATACAAATAAAAGTGGCGATGAAAAGATTCTATTGATTGATACAGACAATCGTTGGCTTTCACTGGACTCCAGACGTTTCGGGTGTCTGGCGCCAAAATTTTGTATTGTTAATAATATTACTATTATTACTGATTTACTTTTATAGTTAAGTCGCTTTTGTAAAAATTAAACTATATATTTTTATTCAATAGTTAAATAACCATGCATTAACACAATATTAGCTTTTAATTGGTAGTACAATATTATTAATACTTTTTATGCACAATATACCAACATATCGAAAGTGATATTACTTTTGTGAAATTTGAACATAATTTGAATACATTCAACTGCTGCTTAAATCAAAAGTATGCGCGGTATTAGAAAATAAGCTTGAGCAGAATAAGATGGGTATCTTAGTTACAGTCACTATATTATAATATTTAGTGTGTTGCATTATATGATATTAATAACGTGTCAAAATATTATTTTATAATATGTAGTGAGGTGTATGCTAAATAAATGCAGATTTATACTTTCTTCAGCCACTTTTCATAAATCTTTTCTACGTGTTGTGCGTGAATAGCAATAATCTTTAATGATTATATACCTTATCGTATTTTTTTTAATACACGGTCATTTAGTTGATAATTGCAGTATAAAAATATGGAAAACGTACCTACGCCTATTCTGATATAAACATCACACTTACATATTATTATATATGCCTATGTTATTATCATGTTTTGTTATTATTATTCTTATTACTATTATTATTATCGTTGGTACATTTTAAAGACCACTATCATAGTTGAATTTCGTGTGCATACCTATACACAATATCATTACCGTTACCGCTACGTGTTATTATTTCCATACGATCAAATTATATAATAATAGCGATTCATCTGCTGAACACATATAGCTGCAAATAGTTTATTGTGATTAAATCTCTGCTTTTCCGATACAGCCGTACTGTTTATGTAGGTAGTCCTATTTTCTTTAATAACGACTGTATTTATGTAGTACAATGTAATGTTGTAACTATATTGAAATACGATGTGAAATATTCGAATAGTGTTATTATTCAACCATTTGTGAAGAAATGAATACTATTGTGTTGACTATTTGAAATATTAAATTTATTGAATTTTATTAAATTCTATAGTACGTTCGACTTAGTAAATAGATTCCTACATTGTAATTTATACATTTATAAACTTTTTACAATTATTTATACAAAATTATATTTTTTAGTTATTGACGAATATGATATTGAGTGATGACAGATGAATTTAAACATTTTTAATTTCTTTTAAGAACATTTAGGAAATCAACTACCAATGTTTACTTAAGACTAATTTTAGTTTTTAAACAAACATGCTTAAATACTATACTGATCATAATATTTTTATAGTAACTATTTCTACAGATATCTTTGGAGACAGTTTCTTAGTATCGGTTAATTATTTATCAACATGGGCAATGCACTGAAATAATATGTTCGATATGTAAACATAATAATATATACATATACTTAAAATGTTTAGATATGT
>VUJU01004430.1:0-18716 GCA_009835225.1 Aphis craccivora
ATAAGGAACCTTGTATTAAATTTTCAAAACTTTTTGGTCATCCAAAATTTTTTTATCGACACTTTAAAAAAAATTTCTCAAAAAAATCGAAAATTTCAGTGGTCTATGAATAACTCAAAAAAGTCAAAATTTTATGAAAATTTAACTGTATATAGATAACACTGACATAAACATTTGGTGAAAATTTCAAGTATTTACAGTGATTAGTTTTTAAATTACAACCATAAAAAAAATCGATTTGGTCGAAAACTGGTTTTGCGTAAAAATTCCCGTTTTTCCGTCATTTTTTTTTTGTTTTTCTCGATTTTTTTGAAAACTATTGGAAAAGGTTTACTTTTGACCTCTATAATGCACCAAGGATATTCAATTTTACATCGGAAACCACCCCCATAGTTTGAAATTGGAGCATTATTTCGACTAGTTATGCTGTACACAGACACAAAAAAAAAAAAAACACACATCATTGTAAAATCAATACATTCTTCACTTCGTTCAGAATCTAATATTGCAAATAATTTTTACTCGGTGTTATGAGTAAAATACAGGGTAGAGTATTAATCACAAATCACAATGTGCAATGTGAAATATTATATTATTTAGTTAATTTTGTTTTAATTTTTTTTTCAGTTAAATTTAAAATGTACGATCTATACCCACTTGGTACGGTACAATAATATACAGTAGAATATGATAATAGATCTCGCATTAAAGTTAAATAACCATTTACTGTGCGTATTATTGTCTTGAGAATTTTTGTTATCAGTATCATAGTTATTCGTACAACACATGTTTAAATATTGATTTTTTCCCGTAAACAGGTGCTAATACTAACAGAAACGAGTTGATTCAAGTTGTGTAGCTTGTTGTAGTATGTGTTTTGAGAATTTCTTGGCGATTATATGGTATTTTGAAAACTTATTTTTTATTTTAAATCGTATAATAACAATAAGCTTGCAGTAAAAATAGTAAAATCATATAATGCCGAATATATATTACAGTAAAATACCTACTTCAGAAAGTTAATTGAAATTGTATATGTTATGTAAAGAAAAATGAAATAAAATTATATACGCGTTCGAACAACAACGAATAACGTTTATAACAATATTATTAAAATATAATATTTAATATCTAATAATTGCATTTAAATATTTATAAGTCTCCGATTCACGATTCATTGTTTATACGGCTTAAGCGGGATGCTCGATCGAAGCGTTTAAAAGTATATTAAGGCGAATTATAATTTATCGGTATGACGGTATACTGTAAAAGTCGTCTTATATAAGTTAAGAATTGTTTGAAAAATATTATATATCGACTTATAACTGACGAGGGAATTTAAATTCATAATATTATAAGTAAAGATCGTGAAACATTTTAAGTTGAACATATTGTATATTATAATATAGCTATAGAAAAAAAATAATTCATCGGTTGAACAAGAGATCAGTTTATAATACCTGCGCTGTAATTTCATTTGTAAAGTCACTTACCAGATACTTGAAAGAAGCCATTTCGGTTAGGTGATTTCTTCTAGCGTTCTTTACAACAAATCTGCAAACTTCAACCTGTGGTCTATGTGTACACTTGATGTGAGGAGATGTAGTGTGATGCCGATGCCGGGTACTGTGGTCCTTATATATACACAATCGGTATTTACTTAACTGCTTTGGGGCGAGTATCTGGGCGCCTAACATAGCTAGGGCGTTGCCCAGTCAAAAGTATAAAATCCGGATTGTGTGCATATTTATAATACAATTAATACATATATATATTCCAGGTGGAGTCTGGAGAGTGCATAACGTATAAACACAACTAAACGGCGAGTCGAAGTGACAGTGACCTTGGTCCTTGACCATGCGTAATGAACATTTAAAAATAAACGCAATATTTTATAAATTATGTAAGTAATGAAATAAAATTATAACTATTAAATATGAAAAGCACAGGTTTCAAATTAGGCGTTGCCGGACATATATAGGTGCCTACTTAATGCATGGACGTGTTAAAATATAATATATATAATATAAGAGTGAATATTTCATGAAAAATTTAAAATCTTTAATAACATTTTGTTTAATTTTTTTTGTTATAACTTTATTTTTTTTCATAATTGATTGTTTAAATTAATATTAAGATAAAGTATTTAAGATTTTTTATGTTTATACAATAAACAATTCTACTTATATGTATTATATAAATGTATGATTGTCTATGTATATGATCTTTATACATTGCTTAACCGTTTATCCGATTGCAAGGAAGTTTGGTACAGCTAGAGATAGGTTAAACTTCTAGGAAAAAAATAGGATAAATTAAAAAGGGATAGGTTTAACCCGGGGAGTTGTTTAAATAGGGATTTTGAGATTTACGATGGAAACTTTTGTTTGTAAATGGTCGCTATTGGTTTTTATTTTATTATTATTAAAGCGATAATAATTATTACTTATTAAATAAATAAAAAATAATTTGTCCGATATTTTTTCAATGGGGGTCTGGATTTGTCTTTCTTCTTTTTTTACATCACTTCAGAATTGATAATATTAATTTTTAAGTTTTTAAAAGTGTGTCCATAGCGCTGTATGCATCTATGACACTCAATAAGTTTCAATCAGATTTGTGGATTTCATATTGCTTATAGACTAAAGACAGTTGTTCCGCTGATAATTTGTATATGCACTAGATTCTAGTGACTAGAAGGAAAAACAAAAAATACTGTGTACTCAAATGTACTTCAATAAATAGCATTTAATCGAAAACTTATTATTATAAAGTTGGAAATTTAATGTAAAATGAAGAGCACGGGATCAGCTAATATATTATAAAAATGTTGAGATTGACAATGCAATAAAATAAAAATCAATAATAATAATTTTTATATTTTTGTCATAAGTGATTAACCATTTGTTTAACTGTAGGTATAATATAATATATTAATCATTACATTATAATACATTAATTATTATAATGATTATAATTTTCATGTTTTACAAACTGATTATGTTTTTTGGCATCCTTTCCATTTGCAAGGTACCTAGGTAAAACTTTTTGTTCCTTTACTATACCTTACTTTGTGTGTATAAAATGTAGTTTTATAATCATAGATTATTAAGTTGGGCAAGGCCAGTATGGAAATCGGGAGGAAGGATTAGATTAATAACTAAATGGATAACAGACACTAAGAGGCCTATAGACAAAGATGGATATATAGAGCTCAAGCGGTGAAACCCGAAGGGGAAAATCGACTTTTTTTTCGATAACCCAAAAGCGTACAATTTGTGCTTTTGTACCTTGGTAGTGGGATAAAAGCGCAAAAATAAATTGTATTACTAGATACAATATTTTACTGACCTAACGCGCGACGCTCGACGCTTTCCATGTATTTACGCGTGGCCTTATACCCGTTCCACGACAGATTGAAGCAACGCATCGCGACTATTATTACATTTGTTTGTATCTTATCGTAACACATTACGATGACATTTGATAATCATTTAAGAAAACTATAATATACAATATAATATAATAGTGTATACAATATAACTTACATTAAAAAGGATTTTTGATAACTATATAGCATTGCAACTACATAGGTACCTATATAGATATGTTCTATATGACTTATATAATATATTATAATGATCCATACGGCACCTAATGTACAGCAGAGCGGTACTCACTTATCCGTTTTTTTGATATTTGTTTAACCAATTTAAAATTTTATTTTTTATTTTTTTACTGATTTTAATATCACAGTTAATGCTTATTTAAATATTAATAATAACTATGATTTTAATTAAATACACTTTTTTTTATAAAATTGATTTGTGCTTATGGGATTTTTATTTTTGCGTTTTTAGGTTGTGTTTGGGTCATATTTGACGCTTATGGGCTACAACCAGTTCAAGAAGACTTGAAACTTTAGAATGTAAAGAGCGCAGAATAACGTGCAAAAGATAGAGAGAGATGAAGACAATAATATGTCATATGATATTTTGTCGAAATTATTTTTTGAGCACAAGTGCAGTTCAACCAGTTTTTTAGGTAATAAGTGCAATTCGACTATCCCAGATTTAATTTTTTTCAATGTCGATAATGATCGTTCTGTAGAACAATAAATTATAATAAAAAATTAATCCAGTGTAGCTTCTGAGATAAGCTGTTAGTATAATGAACTCATTTCACATTTATTAATATTGAACGTACTTATATTATGATTATTTATTCATTAATATACATTATACATATATTTAAAATCATTGTCTACAGGATGATTGAACAATAAAAAATAGTAAATTTACTTTTAATTTTCATTACAGATATATTTTCATAATCACTATTTTAATATCAATTAAAAATTTAAGTTAATTTAATTGACAATTGATTTTGTTGTATTACCCAACTTCGTTTGGAAATAAATTTAACGAACATAAAATGCCAGTATATCGATGTATCTTTATTTTAGTGCACCTACCTCATTTCAAGGACAAAGCGGTACCCAGGTTTGTGAACTAATTCGACAGAGATGGACAATCTGCCTTTAGGTGATGGATACAGCAGCACAGCACTTGTCATAAACGATATTAAAAGTCATTGATTTTTTATGTATATTTGAATAATAAATAATATTATATAGGTAACTACGTTTTATATTTTATAAGTTTAAATGATTTTTTCTAGTTTTGTTTTATTGTACAGATGGCGCCACTAGTGTATTTCTTGACGTCAAGTTGGTCCAACTATGCTTAAAACTTACTCTGTATTCTATATGTATTCTGAAAAAATCTCGTTTAAATTCATTTGGCAGTTTCTGAGAATATCTGTTGATAAAAAAATCATTTCCCTAGCCATTTTATTGTATACTCATAGAAATGGAATATAGTTGTTTTAACTGCATACTATGTTCTCAAGCACTATACCTAATTGAAGTAAACTGCATTTGTCGGTTAAATTAACTGCAATAGAACGTTAATCTGAATATAATATTTCGACTATTTGAAGGTATTGAAATAACACATTAAAATTGTTATTTTGAGAAACCAGGTTATTTAATTTAACATGTTTGGAGGATTAAAAGGACTAAAAGTTAATGAGTTATTCTAAATTGTTTTTACTCTTAAAATAAATACCAATGAACGTTGTTGTGACTAGCCATCTAGTTGATTTGACTGCTATGGTTTGAAGTTATTTTAACTAATTACGTATATCAATTATTATAATATTACATTATTTTAATACCTATACTCAATATACTCAATTAGTAATGTAATCTGGCGGAATTAATAAGCCATAAAATCTGAGATTAAATTGAATAATTACTTCGCGTGTTCGTAACCAAAAAAGCAGAGAGGTGTTTGATTGGTATAATGGTAATTATTCTTAGTTGGTTCGCAGTGGGCGACCGATTCGACTTCGTATTCAAAATTTTAAAATATGTACTTACAAAATCAGACGAGACAAACTACGGAGCGAAGTATTCAATCCACTATGAGTGGACTGCTCAGTTAGGAGTATTGAATCACATTAGTTAAGACTAATAGTTAAATAGTCAAATACAACTTTGAAATCGAAACATTTTCGATTTACTCCTTAACCAAGTTTCATTTTTCACGATTTAAATCTCCGTGGATTGCAAACTCAAATATATAGTATCTATATATAATAAACGTAGTTTAAAAATTAACGATTGTGCTAACGTCTTAATAATTCTATAACAATGAATTATGTTAATATTTATTATGTATTTATGTAAGACCTTTCACAATAAATAAAGTTTTAACACAATTGTATTACATACAAAATAATTCGAAAATCAACGTTGAATCGATTTGAAATAATAAAAAATTATTAAAGATGTGAAAAAACTAATCAATAACTGTTTAAAGTTATTTAATCAAATTGTCAGGATAATTATTATATTATGACATGATGGTGGTATAAATAATGTACATTAATAATACAACAGTAGAGTACTTAATTAAAATTTTGTACCACGAAATATATTTTAATCTAACTCTTAGTACAGCAGTAGAAATAAGTTACTATTTTTTTTTTCACAAATAATTTAATTAAAAAGTTTATTAATTAAATTTATTGTTGATACCATTTTTGTGGTTTCATTTCCATCGAGTTTAATACTTTTAAACATTGTATTTAAAAATATCGATTTTGTTGAGTTGTTCAGTGCCAGTATATGGAATTACATTAAAATGAAATTTTTTGAAAATTCAATCTCATCATCAGTCATCCACTTCATTAGTGTAAAAAATATTTTGAAATTTCTTGGCTCTTCAGGATTTCTGATCACTGCCATTTTTTTTTTTGTTAAGTGTCGCTCAGCGCTCTTATAATAATCTAGTACAATCAAAAGCAGGTAGTAGTATTAAAGTATTAGGACCTAGGTATCTAAATGAGCGTTTGTCATTTTTATTTTATTCGATATGTTCAGTAATGCTTATAATAATCAATATTATATCAACATCTTGTTTTAATTATTCAAAATTCAGTTTATGTGACAATTGACTAAAAAAACAATACGATCTGAATCGTTATGTTTTTGTGGAACATTAAGTTTATGTTGAATAGTAACGTCGTCTTACACATTAAATTACTTAAACATTGTTATTTTCGTAGCTTTGGAAAACTCCAGTCAGAGTGAAGAAAGGATAAAAACGATTAATGATGAATAAGAACAATCTGCCGAGTAAAAAGGTCTCTCGGCCCGTCACTGTATAGTAAATTTGTTTTTATTTTCTTTTGTATGCATCAGTTTTTAATCATCAAAGGCCCGTAGCCGAAAAAAAAGGTATAATATCTTACGCTTCTGCGGTTAATCTACTTCGCACTGAGAGGTGATCGTTTTGATATCAGCGTAAAATCAATAAATAAATGTAAATAATACTCACGATGATTTACTGGAAACAGCCTGCGACTGTGGTGCACCAAAATTGCTCATTTAAAAAGTCGTGTGATGATAATAATAATAATTGTATTATTATATAATTATGTTTATTATTTTATAACAAGAAAAATGCATTTAAAAAAATACGACTCAATGCAAAAAATAATATTAAAAATCTTTAAAAACTATTTTTTACATGGTATAATAATGTAAAATGAAAACGAATAAACAAATATCGACTTATAGTATATGTATATAATTTTTCGTTATCGTTATTTGTAAATAAAATGACCAATCTATAAAATATATATCTACTTATAACATGTACACAATATTATATCTCCTTACACACGCGACTAAAATGATATTTGTCGGGTCGTTGTACTGCAGGTCCGCCTTTGTTACACAGGAAAACCATAAGCATGTAAAACAAATAACACGACGAAGCACAATACATAACTTCATATAATAATTGCGTGAGTCATAACTTAAAAGATAACTAAAGTTTAGAAGGACATCATAACTGCACACGAGGTGTCTAGCACTAATTTTAATCACCTCTAATATTTGAATTCACCCCAATGAAAACGTCACAAATCTGGTTGTGCGGAACGCGATTTTTTTGTATTGAAAGTTTGTGAAACGGAGACAATATAATTATACACGCGGGTGTGACGCCCAGGGTGTTATTTGCGTTGTTTAATAGAGATATCAAAGCAGGCCAATTTTTTTCATCGTTTGGCCACTTTTTCTTCATCATATAGTAAATTACATGTGATTTGTGTAGCGCTACATATACGAAGACGTAGAATTGAACTTAAGTAAGGGTTGTTATAAATGTAATAGTTTAATGCATTACATGCATTGAAATCATCAATTATCATTTTTTTTTCAACTATTGTCTTTTGGATTTTGATATATATTATATACAGTTATATTTAACCAATACAGCGTATATGGGTTTTTCTTAAAATGTCATCGGAATATCCTACACCCGCGAATCATTGCAAATAAAGACCGTTATAAAATGTCGTATGTGGGTGGACTGGGATTAGACATTTGCTAAAGTTTCACATGGTTTTTAAATATAGTATATAGCCCACGGGACCTATCGAGTTTTATTCTATACACTGGATTGTCGAATCAGCTTCTTTTGTTTTTAGTCTATGGAAAATCTATATATGTATACGCACCTTTAAGCCGTCCAAATGCTCTATGCTGTCTCCAAAGGGTCGTATATTACTGTCTTTCCACACCGAATATAATATTTTTGTTGGTTCCACAAGAATTTCGATTAGGATAAAAATATTCGTAATCCGTCCAAGTAGGTAATTCTAATCACAACTATATTGTATATTATTTAAATTAATACTTATGATCATCGTCATCTTCATCATTATCAAAATTGTACGGCGTCGTTAACAGATAGCGCTAAAGTTCTGCCGCCGCTGGTCCCAGGGTGCTTTGGAGAGCAGATGGGCCAACGAAAGCGCGCGCCAGTGATGCGTGTTGCGTTTGACTAACCGGTCGCGGCGCACCGTTTCGTTTCCGTCGTCGAATACGCCGCCGGTTAAAGTTCCGATTTTGGTTTTCCGATTTTTGGTTTTTACGACGCGTTCGCGTTTTTTTTGTGCGTTTGTGTGCGTTTTTCACAGACAATGAACGGACACCGATCGACGCACGTGAGTTCAAAATGCATAATAATATTTTTGTTGTTATTGTTTTTTTTTTGTTTTATATATTTTTCATTTTTATAGATATAGGCGTAAATATGGTTAAATTTTTTTTTCTTGGGGGAAGGAAGGCTTGAAATATCAATTAACACACAAATTCGTAAATAGAATATTACAATAACATGAATTATTGTACTGATGAGGTTGTTTGAATTTTTTGTTTTTTTGAGTAGGCTGCTAATCCTCCCCCAATTTACGCCTATGTCCACAGTTTTGCTTCTGATTATCCAAATGCATGAGGATTCACAATTTATTTGTTTTGTTTTATACTTTTATGCATAACGCTTGATTTTTGATATAGTATTGTTAACCACCATGGAAAACAATATAACTGTGTGTTTAATATATTTTTCCATGAATTATACTATCGCTGTATAATATTAATAGGTACATTATTTAAACGTTACTTTTTCATACCTAGGTAACAACAATTTTTTCCACGATATCATCGTTTTGTAAAAGGCATAGCCATAATAATGTCTATGGTAAAATGGTTTAGTCTTTCAAAAATGCTTAACCTAAACGAGAATACATCATAGGTTAGGTTAGGTTAGGTTATATCAATATTCGCATTTAGCAAATTTTTAAGTTTATATTATATATTATGTTACGCTGAGATAATATCTAATAGCTTCCATATTATGTTTAAAACTAGGTACAAAATTTCTTTAGCTATTGAATGAAATAAATAGTTTTCTGGCAAAAATGTCTAAACTAGTAAATTAATTTACATATCCGAAAAATACACATATAATTATAACACACACACACACTGGCACAAATATAAATATTCATATTATATAATTACTTAAGTGTCTCGGAAAGCTATATATTTTACTAACGTTTTTGACGTTAATTTCGTTGTAAAAATTTAAGAATACGAACGATGTAAACAAATAGAAAATAAACGGTAGCGATTTGACTTTACGCACGAGATCGTAGACAATAATGACTTAGGATTTTATTTATCTATTTTTATATGCGATGTAAATTACATATATATATATATAAATAATGCGTCGTGTTCTACGGGTATTTATTACTGGTTAGGTAATCACAAAGGTTGTATTTTACATTATACACAAACGTTTCTTTTCGTTGGTTTAACGGCACATTCGTGTCCAATAAAACTGAAACTATACTCGAGGTTTAGCATGTATTTACATTTTTTAATTTAGATTCAATGTTGTACATGCATAAAGAACGGCGGGGGCGTTTTTTTAAACAGACATTTCTGTAGTTGTTGTAATTTGAAATAAATCATATAATATATATAATATAAACGTCACAAATAAAAGCTGGTAACTTATACCTACTCTATAGAAATTATTTCTCATTGTTTTCGTCAAATAAACATCCAAAGTGATTGTTTTAAATATTTATTACTTAGAAAACTTTTTGGAAAAATAAGACTTATTTAATTTTTGCATTTTATCGAGCCATTATTTTTTTACCTTTAATTGATGTTGGTGCAATCACTATGAACAACTTTTAACTGGTGACTTGTAAATTAAATTATCTAACGCAGAGTATTTTATAAGTGTACCTATTTTGCTTGCTTTCACAATTTATTTCTCTTTTTAAAAAACACTAAGAATTAAAAAAAATTATTTCAAATATAATTTTGTGTTTAATTGTTAATCTAAAGAGTTGTTTGTAGGTATGCAAATTGTTGAGATATAACTGTTCAAATAATTATTCAAGTTATTATAAAAATTCCTTATAAAAAAATGTGCATTTCATTATATAACTAGTAGTTCACTCACTTCATCCAATATTTATAGTGATAACTAATTATTGTCTATTAGCCCACCCAAATATGCTCTTAAAAATTAACATTATTTTTTCTTAGATTAAATTATCAATTTTATTTAATTTATGCAGGTTTAAAAACTAACATATTAATATTGTTAAAATTTTAATTTTAATTTTAAATCTGGAAATAATACATTTTTTTTTGGTTTTGGTACGTACTAAAAAAATAACAACGCTTTTCATAAAGTAAAAATATAGTTTTAACCTTCTACTGCAGATGACTTACTAGACTTAGGGCTCTTTGTAAATGCACTCAGGCGCATTGACTTATTAAAAGTACATTAACTTTAAATAATTAAGCTTGAAGAACTAATGCAATGTTTTATAATTCTATATTATAGAATACATGACATTATCTTTAAAAACTTATAATTTAATTAAAATGTTGTACGTGTTTGAAGTTTAGAACCATTAATAATAATTAATAAATATATGATTTAATTTTCGTTTTCTGTTGTATATAAAATCCTTTGAGAGAGATATAATATTAATTCCTAATTATGTAGATGATAGTATACATTTTTTCGGTTGTCTAATAAATAAGTACATAAAAAAATTACTATTAAAAATGATTACATTATAATACATGTTATGACTACCTACACAATAGTGTAGTAATTTAAAGAATTTTAACGTGTGTACTTGACGTATTATGTTGAGTTAAGATTTGAACTTTGAAGTTTGCTGTATTACTCGGTGGTATACGAATTACGAATATTCAATAACATAATTTACTATAACGTTGTTTTTAGTTATTCTCGGAAATAAACAAAGATGTATTATGATTCATTACACAACTAGTTTGATGTTTGGCGTTTGCCGTGCCTTGAAATTATTTACTATATAGCTAAGAATTAATTATAAACCTACTTGGCTATTACTAATTTTGTAAAATGTAATAAATCATCACATTTAAAAATTAAGCTCCACTAAGAGAACGTACCTTTAAAATTATTATTTTTAAATAAATACTTTATAACAAATTTGTAAATAATAAACATTTTATCAATAGTGGTTTTGAAATAAGGATAGAAACCAATGAAATTAAAAATATCTAGGTATAAAAACTAAGTACCTATACATACTTAATAGTAAAAAGTGGGTAAGTGGGTACCGCTCTGCTGTACATTAGGTGCCGTATGGATCTTTATTATATGTTATAGGAGTGTTAAATTTGAATCCAATGATAGGTATCATTGTATACGAAAAACGATTCTGAACGGATCCTAATAAAAAAAAATTGCGCCTATGTATACCTATATTTTTTTAATCACTATAAGAATAAATTATGAGGAACTTTGTATTAAATTTTCAAGTATTTTGATTGGGCCAAAAAATTTTTATTGACACTTCAAAAAAATTTTTTCAGAAAAATTGAAAATTTCAGTTGTCTATAAATAGCTCAAAAAAGGTCAAAATATTTTGAAATTTTAATCACGTAAAGAAAACGCGAATCTTAATAACTGGTAAAATTTTCAAGTATCTACGACATATACTTTTTGAATAATAACAAATATATAAAACCGTTTGAGGATAAATCGTTATCGTTACGCTATTTCCTAAAAATTTAAAGTTCAAACGCACTGAAAATTTTTCCTATAATGATGCTACAAGTTTTCTCTATAGCTACTCGAAAGAAATCTTATGGA
This sequence comes from Aphis craccivora, assembly GCA_009835225.1. NCBI lineage: Eukaryota > Metazoa > Arthropoda > Insecta > Hemiptera > Aphididae > Aphis > Aphis craccivora. Next base: position 12,099 of record VUJU01004430.1, read on the forward strand.
AAACTTAGTGTTGTATTTTTATCCTTAGTTATAAACACAAAAAATTTTATGATTTTTCAACTTCAAAATTACTTGCAAATTTTCGCGTTTACGATAGATTTCAAAAAAATTTGAACTATAAACGCCTATAAAAAAAAATTGTGACTAACGATTTTTAATTTTTTTTAGCTTCAATAAGAACAATTCATAAGGAACCTTGTGTTAAATTTTCAAATCTTTTTGGTTATCCAAAATTTTTTTTATCGACACTTCAAAAAAAAATTCTCAAAATATCCAAAATTTCAGTGGTCTATAAATAACTCAAAAAAAGTCAACATTTTTGAAAATTTAACTGTATATAGATAACACTGACATAATCATTTGTTATAAATTTCAAGTATTTACAGTGATTAGTTTTTGAATTACAACCATATAAAAAAATCGATTTGGTTGAAAACTACTAAATTTGTTTAAAAATTCCCGTTTTCCTTAATTTTTTTTTGGTTTTTCCCGGCGCTTTTGAAAACTTTTGGGAAATTCAAAAAATGACCTCCCCAATGCACCAACTAGATTAATTTTGCTATTGGAAACCACCCTCAAAGTTTGAAATTGAAGCATTATTTCGACACTTTCTCGTGTACACAGACACAAAAAAAAAAAAAAAACCCCACAACATTGTAAAATCAATACATTCATCGCTCCGGTCAGAATCTAAAAAAAAACTTACGTATATTTTATTATAATTATGTGATTGGGTGAGGTCATGTTTTTGTTCCAATAATTTGATTCTATGATGGAATTATGATAGGTAGTTGAAGATATAGTATACCTATTTTATTATTTTATTTTCCCGACAATACAATTAAAATTTGTTAAAAAAAAAAAATAATATTATAACAATTAGTTTAAGTGAGTTACAATAGCTAGAAAATACTTTAAACGACGAAATGTTTGATTTTTCTAAGTAATTTTTTTTTGAATGTTAATAAAAAAATGTTGGAAAAATTTTTTGAAAATTTAATTCAATGTCTTTTATAAGTTGTTCTTATTGTAGTTAAAAACAAAATCAAAAAAAGTTTGTAACAATTTTTTTGTATAAGTGTTTTAAGTTAAAATTCTTCGATATACGTCAAAATCTAGAAAATTTGCAAGTCATTTTATTTCTTTTTTCAATTATAGTTGAGTATTTAGTTGAAAATTCATAAAATGTTTAATATTTATATCTAAGGTTGAGAAATTAAACATAAAGTTTTTATCATTTTCCTTCAATTATCTTTAGAGAAAACTCGAGCTTAATTTTAGGAAAAAATGTTATGACTGTTATGAGTGTTTGAATTTAAAATATTTACGAAATCGTTTAACGATATACATTTATCCATAAACGGTTTTCAATATTTATTACTATTCAAAAAGTATAAATCGTAGATGCTTGAAAATTTCCCTAGTTATTTGGGTTGGAATCTTCTTTACATGATTTAATTTTCAAAATATTTCGCTTAGCTTAAGGCTATTTATAAGCATTTGTTCACCACCCAATGGAAAATCTTAGGCTGACTGCAAATCATCTCCGTTCAGAATCGTTTCTCGTACATGATGGTACCTAATCATTGGATTCAAATTTAACACACGGATTATAGTGACCTACTGACTTTATGTCTGAGTTATACTCGATACCTTCTGTACCTTCTAGCCTTCTGTATTCTATATTATTTTGATATACCAAAGAGAATGTGATTTTAATGTTACAATTACTTAATAAAATGAGTCTTAATCATAAATAATATATTTTCATTCGAAAATAAAAAGAGATGTAAAAACCATATTAACATAAAAACAATTCAATTCCGGTTAAATTAATTTAATATTTGGCCACCTCTTCGTCCAAATCTATTTTATATTTATATTTCAAAAATGTATAACTAACTAGGTAGGTAATACATATTATTTTATAATAACAGAGTACGATATGTATTACATTTTAAATACCTGTATAAATTTATTATGACTTTTTGAATGTTCAAAATACAAAAATGAAAGTTTTTTAATCATCATTTTTAAATTCTAATATTAACAAAGAAACAATACAACTAATTAATGCTAGACTCACATCAGTTACCACGCAGAAGCAAAAATAATCATAAAATCACGAGTAGTAAGTACCATTAATTATTATACCAGAGGGGAATATAAATAAATTGTGATTCATTGTTGAAAATTATGAGGTTCTGAAGAAACATATTTTAAATAATAAAAAGTCGATATAATTATAAAAACTTACAGAAATGAAAACAATGCAAATTTAACATAGAGGAGAATAACTACTAATTATAATATTAACAATTAATACCATAATTTTTTGGAATGGAAAATTAGATAAAAATATTTTTCTAATAGGTATCATTACTTTACTGTGGTAGTTGGTATGATAATATATTTTAATATGAAACTATATAACAGTGAAAAAATAATACATAATATCATTAAATTAATAAACAAAAATGTAAAATATCAATATTAATATTTTATATATTTTAGGTATATGTATAGTTTGTTCAACAATATAGCTATTACAAAATATTTCAAATACGTCATGACCTTGAGTTTTATTCAAGTCTTTTTTTATACATAAATTATTTATTACTTATTAGCTATTAGGTATTATTACAGTAAAACAGTAAACTAATTTTGAAAAATTCAAATTTTAACCTTTTTAATGTGCAAAAAAGTAACTTTTTTTTGAAAAGCATCTGAATCAAATTCAAGGGCATATGTTAAAAGTATTTCGTGTTACTTATATCATTGAATACACTTTATATATAATGTATATTATATATTGTCACATTAAATGTTATAAATAGTATGTTATTTGAATCTAAGAGTAATAAACAAACAAACGAAAAAAAATATTAAATTTTAAACTTTATGAATCTTCATCACGTATAATTAATTAATTAGGGAAACTAAAAAAATTTAAATGCTCGACATTATCAAAGTTTCTAGTATTTAGTATTTCGATACTGTTTTTTGAGTATTATGCCCAACCCTGATTACAACTAGTGATCATTGAAGAAAATACCGTGAATACCGAAAATACATAAGTTTTTCAAAAAAAAATCTTTATTCTAAAATTAAAAAAAATTAACAGTGAATATAGTCACATTTAATTTAAGATGTTATAATTTGTATTTATTTTTAAGCAAAAGTAGGATAATAAATGTTGATATAGAAGTCTTAAAAATATATTTAAGAAATATATGTACAATTTATTACGATACAATTTTTGTTACAAATCGCATTCGTGTACGAAATAAATGTGTAATATAGGTAAAATAAGCGAATAAATAAGCTTTTCTAAAGATATTATACATGTATTATAAATTTTTACGTGTTGGTGCATGAAGATAAACGGTTGTAATAAACCATGATACACCCGAAATATCTCTGCTTGACTTTAAGTGAGAATCTTAATTAACGTACATAGCCATGTCGTTATTTTTGTTAAACAAATTAGCGAATTGGATAGAGTTCAACATACCTGTTGTAGTACTTATTAACAAATAATAATGCATGCGTAAATATTGTGTGGTTTCTTTGTTCGAGAAGAATTGTGGTTTTATTCAAATATTTCAACTGTCTAGAAGAAAACTTGTACAATTCCTTAATAAATTATTAGATAGTTTTCAAATATTTTGAGTAGAAGCGAAGAAGCATACATTATAATATAAATATTATATTACAATGTATGAACTTACGTGCGATCAAAATAAACGCTAACTTACTGTAAAGCACGTTATAGTTTTGATTGATCGGTTTGGTTTGAATGCAACTGCGTTCTAGCACAAGGCAACATTCATATTATTATACATCCAGTGCATAAAATATGTTTTGGACTAGGCGGATTTTGTGTTGAAAAATGCCTCTAAGATCAACTTGGTTTTCACGATCTAATTCTTATCCGACAATGATGCATGTTCGATTTGCTTAGTCTGGTTGATTAAAAATGTTTGGATTTTGGAAAAAGTTTCCAAAACAATTAAACCTAGTATTGACGTGGTTGTTTCTGATTTTTTTTTTTTGGAAACCTGCCGAATGTGCCAATTTTGAACGACTCACCAAACATATACGAAATGTGTGATGTGTGGAACTGAAAACGGCCCCGGTAGTCGATTGTAATATACCTACTAAAAAGACTCGTTGTACAAATCGTTCTTTTTATTTAATATTTTTCAATAATTTGTTCTTAAAATAGTGAAATTTATGATATAATTTATTTATATTTTGAAATATGATAATTCCACATAGTTATAAAGTCTAAAATGATAAATAATGATTTACTTAAGTTCGTACAACCGTTTTTAACTAACAAATAGATACAATAACTTGAAATACATAGATGATGTACCTACTGATGTGAGAAATTCACATGGTTTACAACAATTGTCTCTCTATTGCAGATAGGTATTAAAATTTTTTCGTCCCACAGCATAACAATAAATTTATGGCTCTCAAATTATTATTTAATGAAAAAAAATAAATGTTTTACAATATTTATATTTTTATATTTCACAACGGTAACATAAATAATTATCGACTACCCGTGTCTCCGACAACACAATTATTTTTAATAATTTTCATTTCCTTTTGGTTTTTCACTATCGTAACGTCTAGCAATGTTCATCATCATCATTATTTAATAAATAACTGTTTTTCTTCTTCGCTGTGTCGAGTCTCCCTTGACCAATACTCGCGACGGCTAGCGACCTTCAGAGCCGGAACGCATGGATTGAGTATTATCTACCTCTGTTCTACCTTCTATAATAGTTCTGTCATCACTCACCAGTATCTTATGATATAGCTCATTTGTCGTTAAATAGTCGTTGTTCGATTTTTACATAATTCATCAGGAATATTTTATCATACCGAGTACCTTATATCAATACTATAATATATAAACATCAATATTGTCGATTTAAGATATTTTTATTATTAAACATTTAAACGTACATAGTGAGTAAATATTTTAAACTCGCATATAATAATTTGCTATAAAATTTCAGATTCGCATAGATACTGATTAAATATATATTATATGTGTGATGGCGAGCAGTTCACACATTTATTTTTATTTGCCACCTTTTATTACTATCTTATACTCTGAGAAAAATATTGAGTGATTTTAATTTCAAGTTTATAATAATATATTTCGTTTATTTATGGCTGTGGTATTTTAAAAATTACAAAAATTCATGTATATAAATTGTATTTCTTTATTATACATTGAAAATATTTGTTCGTTTGTTTGGAAATTCTGTCTTCTAATTAATTTTTTAAGAAATATTTTAGGGATAGTACTACTAAAAAAAACCCTATACCCATTAACGTTTACTGGTACAGAGTTGAGAATTAATGGATTATGATACAGGTAGGTACTCCGATAAATAATAATAATAAAATCAAATAAAATCGTGGTACCGGTATCACAATCCATTGATCCGTGTTACTGTAATAATGACAATAACATTAAAACCGGAATTATGAATAATATTGATTACTTGGTTAAAATATAATTTCAATATTTAACATTATTATTACCAAGGCTCAGAATTATTATAGTACTAAAAACAACTATAAATATAAAATGGGAGATAGTATTTTGCAACATCAATAATTAAATTTTAGAGCATACCTATTTATGAAATGTGCATCAAAATTTAAAAAACCAAAATGTAATGTAACGATGTAATCTAAATATAATATTTTTGACCGCGTCATGATAGAAAACGAAATAATATTATTACGTATTCTATTCCACGCGTTTAAATTTCAATTACTTATTAGAATTAACCTGATAGATTTGGCGAGTTCTCATCAGTTAAAGCACATAAAACGTGAATAAGTAACATCGACTATTAATCTTCAATACATAAAATAAACTTATAGGTTAGTTTGATATTTTTTTATAACGATTAGTAAAATAAATTAATGCTATTAGCATCTGAGTCCTGAATATTCTACTCGCAGACGTTTCATTCCATTTTTATAACAGCCCTGTCTCCATTGCCACAGTTTTAATAATAATAATAATAATAATAAAAACTCTAACACTTTACAGCTGACATTATTACTAGTTCTCTCATATATAGGTAGCTTATTTTTTTTAAACGATTACCCCTACTCCTTGTCAGATAGGAAAAACAAATAATTTCTTTTATGCATTTTTAATACAACTTAAACATGTTATAACTTGTTGTAGGGCACTAAAAGTACTAGGATTTGTGAAGCGAATAGCGTCCGAATTCAAGCTCGAATCTTCGTTAAAAGTTCTCTATTGCTCCTTAGTTAGATCTATTGTAGAATATGGCTCCGTGTTATGGGACCCACATACAACCTCTAGCTCCCTCCAACTAGAGCGTGTGCAAAGACGCTTCTTATCATTCGCTGCCTATGTACTTAAGATAGATCATGTCCCTCATGACTACTTCCCGGTGCTCACTGAACTACACCTAACTTCACTAGTTGACAGAAGAGTAACTGCTAATCTATCTTTTTTACGAAAGCTCTTGGACGGATCAATTGACGCCCCCACTCTTCTCTCCAGCATCAATTTTAAAGTACCACAGCGTTCCCTTCGTTCTTCTA
>VUJU01004431.1:0-18715 GCA_009835225.1 Aphis craccivora
TTTATTTTCTATTTATTGACAACGCAACTCATCATTTTGTTCATGAAAAAAATGTTGAATTGTTCAAAAAACATTTTTTCGTAAAAATTAACATATTTGGCATTATATATAGCTTTTATAAAGAGTACCTACTGATATTTTGATATTTTCCCAATTTACTATTGTCTTTAGGGCTAATGTTATCAAATTAGACCAAACAAAGTTTAATAATAAAATACTTATGATTATCGTACGTATAATCTTTCATTTTGTAATGTGTAGGAAAATAATGTTTTCTCAGAATTGAAAATCGGTATTTTATCGAGTAAAATGTTGAAACCGGGACAAATCGCTGTCCCGAAACACTTTGTCGGGACACCGGGACACTTGGTTAAAAACCGGTAGTGTCCCGGCAAAACCGGGACGTATGGCAACCCTAAATTAAATAATACTGTATATGGTAAACACCTTAAGTATACCTATGTATGCCGTATGTCGATAATTATCGACACTGAAATACTGTTGCCGTGAGCTATCAAACATAACGCAGTAAAATTCGAAATAGGTACATACTTGGCGGAGATCACCAACTTGTCCCAGTGTGATTTTATGTCATCGTCTTCCGGCTGTTCAACAATGTATAGACCGTCGAATTCTAATCTCCTCGCGATTTCTTTTTCTCGTTTGAATATGGCCAATGGCACTTTCAGATGGTAGTATGCAATCAACATTGCTAATGAGGCCAAGGAATGAAGCAAAGCCGCAAGTCGCATAACGTGTGCCATGTAAAAGAAGTCCTCGTTGACGTGAACAAGTTCCAATACTCCATCGTCATCGGCTATTTCGGTACTATTCGAATCGTCGATATCGTCATTGCTGATGCCAGCCGAACCCAGTGCGAAATCTTTGCCGTCTCCGTCGTCTGATAAATCTTCGGCAAGGGTTGTCACCTATGTCGAAACGAGACGAAAATAGCACTTTTTAAAAAAAAAGAAAACAACCGATTTGACATTAAAATATAATAGACAAGATATTTTAAGTACCTTGTAAAAGAGTAGTATGAAATTAATGCAGAATGCTAATACTAGTGCAACGTATTTTAAATTATAAAAGTTTCTTGCCAAAAAACTCAACGCACGGTGAGTGTATGCGTTGATATCGATCTAAAATAAGGTAAAACAAATTATTAGTATCGTAAAATAACCCCTAAAAAAGATTATACCTATATGATTGCATTAAAAATGTTAATAACTATATGTAACTTTCTCTCTCAAAGGTGGTCAAATAGAGGGAAGGTGGTGAGTATGTACAACTTTGGCTATTATGACATTTATTTTAAATATTTATAATAGTATTAAACAATTATACCTACGTACCTATATGTTAATTAGTATTTTTATACAGAAAGTAATGTAAATAATTATTAGAATATCTAATTGTTTTTTTACAATTTGATAAAATATCCACAATTATTTTCGATAACAAAAATATATTTTTTTCCTGATTATAAAAATAAAAAACTTTAGTAGAGCCATAATGATAAATATTAAATACTGTGTACCTATATGAAATGTGCTTTATGCTGAAAAGAAATATTTATATCGTTACCAAGTATAAACTATAACTTTTTGGGATTTTTCTCATTTCTTTCATAGTTAAATTAAAACCTTGTTAAGAATATTAATTCAAAATTGAATATTTATAAATTACCATGTTAGGTACATTATAGTCTCAGTAGCTCCGTTATAATTTTAAGTATAATCCTAAGTGAAGTATTAGATAATTTGGTTAAAGGTACACCTATTCATTAATTTATGTACAATTGTTATTTTATTAGTACCTAATTAATTTTTTACTTAATGGTCTTAAACTGTAATCCTTAAAATATGTTTTATAACGATCAAAATGTATGTTAAAAAATAATTTCAATTCTCAATTCTCAATTTTTCATCCTTCTCCATGACAAAATCGTTTTACTGCCAAAAAAGTTCCTGCTATAATATTGGTCAACTTTAAATATTAAATACAAACAAATTAATCAAACTAACAGTTTTCACTTTTATGCACAATATGATTGACAAATTCAACACAATTATTACAATCTAGAAAATTTTGAATTTAATTTTGATTATTGAATATGTCATATTCTTGTTTAAGTGGATAATATATACAGTGTCTAATCTAAAAGAAAAAAATATGCACCAATAGCTATAGTACAATGTTTTAGTACCGTAGAAAATGCACTAGGGTTTTCGACAGAGTTTTTTTGTTTGATTTCTGCTTCTACAGCTGCCATAACGGCTTGTTGTTGAGCCAAAACTTCAGGGCCGGCAATAGAATCTTTTCTAGCCGACTCACCTCTATAAATCAAAACAAACAAATAAATTTTAAATAACTGAACTAAATTATTAAAATTATAACAGAGTTTAAAATCTATACGAGAATAATATTGTTTCACACATTATAAACTGTAAAATGTTTATCCTATGATCATAGTAAAACGGTAAAATATAATTATATTTTTAATTTTTATAGGTAATCCTTGATTTTTATTCAATATTTTATATGCAATATTTTTCTGAAAATATGAGTAAAATTATGCTTACATAATATATTATATATATACTAAACGCTTTTTTGCGACCATTATCACATTTGATTAATATAAATATATTGATTTTTGATTGTGAGGGAAGAAAGTAGGTAATGTATTGATTTTACAATGATAATATGTTTTTTGTCTGTCATCATTTTTTGGGTAGTAAAAATACTTAGATTTTAAACTATGCAGAAATTTTTGGGTAACAACTTGGATCCAGTTGGTACTCTAGAGGGTCCAAAGTACAAAACAATGTTCAGTAAGTACTTCTCTAAATAATCGAAAAAAAAAACAAAACAAAAAAATAAGGAAATACAGGAGTACAGGATTTCAAAATGTTTTCACTTTTAAGCTATTTATAGATACTTTAAATTTTTTTTCTGTTGAAATGTCGGTAAAAAAATTTTTTGCTGATTAAAAATGTTTGAATCTTGAATACAAGGTTCCATATAAGTTGTCATTTATCAATTAAAAAATCTCGACAATTTATCGATACAATACTTTTTTACAAGCGTTTAAATTAAGAAATTTCTAAAAATTTTGAAATCTTGAAAATCTATAAATTATTTTATAGCCAGAAAATCATTAAACATTTTTTTTCTATATTTATGATTTAAAAATGTGGGTAATACTAATTTATTTTAAATATTTAAAAAATCACTGCAATCATAATTATTTTTTATAGATATTTGGACGAAATTATAGGTATACCTATATTTTAATGATGATAACAATCTTAATATTATTTTGTTTTAATTCAAAAAATTATTTATGTGAACTTGATATTTTTAAGTATATTACGAATTGTCAGGGCCATATTTATGCAACTATGCAAGGACAAATGAGACATTTGCACTGGGCCCACTCATCAGAGGGGCCCACCGACTTCAGTTACATAAAATTAATTATATACTGTTTTATAATAATATTTAGGAAAAACACAATTTTACTTTTATATTTTGCTGGGTTATACAGTTTGTAAAAAGTATTATGGGGATTTCTCGAAAACTACATCATAGACGATAACAAAATCGTCAAAATCTCATTGTCAATTCAAGTGTATATAAGTGTAATAATACCTATCTAATACAAAATACTAATTTAAAAAAAAGCTGTGCTTTTATAACAATATTATGTTACTTGTTTTACTTGAATAAATATTAAAATTAATAATCATGTTTTTAACAATACAATTTTATTCTATGCTCCAAATACTCATATACTAATTAGATAACTACAGCATTAGCTTAAAAATATATTATGCGTACATTTTTATTTTAGCATTGAAGAAAATATAGAGGACAATTTGGGGCCCAAAATTGTAAATTGTACAGGGCCCACGAATTGGTTAATCAGGCCCTGCGAATTGTACTATACACAATGGTATTTTCAATAAATGTAAATTAATTCTAATATATCTACTATATATATTTGTATTATAAACCTATCATACTGATTTATGGACTAAGGTAATATTAACTCAAAATCTAATAAGTAATAATAATAATATTATATAGTATGTATTTAAGTACATTTTTATAATAATACCTATAATAAATGCTGTTTCCGGAAAAAATTAAATCAAACTACCGGCTATCATAAATCGTAATATACCTATACTAATAATAAAATAAACTACTTTAATCCTTTCAGACCTGAATTTTTATTTAATTTTTGTAAATTTTTAATTAAGGCTATTAATTAAGGATGGTCTATGAGAATTTTTATAATTTATATACTCATGGAAATACAGGTAGAGTCACATATGTGACCCAGCGGTCTATATGGAATGAATTGAACAGCAGTTTTATTTATTTTAATAGAAATTTCAATAAATATAATATACTTATAGTGATTTAGGAGGACAAACGGTCTCCGCTCAGAATCTTATAAACGACTACCAAATAATATTAGGTGGGTTTACTTTACTATGGACTCACACTAATAGATCAACAAACGATGCTTGTAGTTCCGAGTTATCTTCCGATTTCACACCGTCTTCTTTTTCGTGGTTTTCTGTCGACGTTTCGTCTTTATCGTCTCCGACTGTGGTTGATTTTACATGTTTTGAATCAGGTGCACCAGAATTTTTTCTCCTATAATAACATTATATATAAAAAATATTTTAATTACTAAGTAGGTATACAAGATGAAAACGTGTCTAGAAGAATACACACATATTACTACTGTCTATTAAAGTGGACGGCGGTTCATCTATTCCCGAAGATGGTAATGCAGGTAACATTCTGAACGATCCGCTCTTTTCTTCTACAACTTCTACAGTTGTTTCTTCGGATTGCGTGCCACTCATTAGTTGCATAAGAATACGAGATATATACCTATATGTACATAATAATAGTATAATAATTGTACTTTTCATCATTAATTATTAATGACAAATACAAAATCCGCGAGTATCTTTTTTATGTTTTAAATTTAATATTTTTTTCATAAAATATAACAAACCTTAACACATAAACTCCACTATATCCAGTGTAGAATATTAAATAAAACCAGAGTTTGAAAAATGAAATGATCAGTTCAATGAAACTCATTTGTTGAATTTCATTGATTTTGTTTTTAATATTAGTGGGTGACAACACGAAAAACAATAGTTGGAATCCATATTTGATGGCCTGTATGCCTCTTCGAATGGGATCTTTTGCCGTCCTTTAAACATAGGTAATTGAAGATTGTCGATTAATAAATATGAATATAGATTTTATTAACAAAAAATCTATAAAACAAAAAAGTAGGTATTTAAAATATAGTTTGAATTGTTTTGTTACCTATAACTTATAGTTTAAAAAAAAAAAATTGTCAATGGTTTATTTAAATCAATACTGTTTTGATAATTTTTTTTTTATATATATTTAATAATATATTGTATATTAAACTACATGCAAAATATGGTATTAATGTGTAATAAATGTGTATTAATAAGTTGTGCATTAAAAAATATAAACATATCGCTACTTGTAATATATACATCAATTTATAAAGAGCTACTTTCATTTTTTTTTATAAAATATAACTGAAAGTGTATAGTTTTATAAAAATTTACAATCTTCAATTTATACTCTACTAGCTATACCAGCCGGCGTTGCCCGGGATCAAAAATCAAAATCATCCATAATCATACCTAATTGTAAAATAATAATTTAACCTATCAGTATTGAAATAAAAATCGTATAAATTAGACAATTTTGTAGACATTCTATCGATTTAGAATAATAATTATATTTTCTTATGTGTTTCATTTAAATATAATTGTTAATCGGTATTGGTATCTGTATATATAAAACAGTAAGCTGATTGACTAGTCTATCAACGCATTAGTGATAAATGTGTCAATACATAAATCAGGTTGTTATAGCAACCATTTGTAAACAAAAGTTATAAACAAAATTGCCATCGTAAATCTCAAAATCCCCGTTTGAGCAAATCAAAATGTTAATAAATCCTTTAGCCTGATGAAATTATTACAAAAATTTATCCTCGAAATTTCAAGTCGATAACTCAAATAGGTTCGGCTCTGCGTTGATTATTGGTAAAGTGCACTTTCCTTTATATATAGAGATATAAAAATATTATATTACCTAATACTTACACATGTTATACTATTATATTTCTAATTTTCCAAATGGTAATTACTAATTAGTTATATCAATAACTGCAGACATCTTACTTATAAGTATAATTAGTACTCATTTTACCAATTTAACTTTTTTAAGTTTTAGTATAGAAGAAAAAATTACATATAGGACGTGAACATATTTGTACAACTAACAAATTTTTTTTTTTTTTTTTTATTAAATTATCATTATTTTCTCAAGTGAATTGGAGTGTTAATTTTAAAATAATTTATATAAATAGTACCTGAAAACTGAGAAAATGTTATTTTTCATTTAATGTAAATACGTTATGATGAGTTTTAAAATCATTTTACTTGTTTTCTTCGTCGTCTGCAAGATAAGTGTAAGCTGTTTTCCTAGATTTTCCACCACCTATACCGGATCCGTCATCAACTGCCATAAGACCACTGGCGTGTTGCATTTCAAATATAGCATCCTCACAGAAATTAACGAATGCTTCTAATTTTTCTTTATCACCACCTTCGGTAACGATTGAATAAAAGAACGCTCGTTTAGATTCCTAAATAGTATTACGTACTTATATTAGATATTAAATATACATATTTTAATATTATATACACTAAATTTATAAAGTGATAATTATAATGAAACGCATTGAAATTTACTATTTTTTAATTTAATACTAACTAATTCATAGTACATTACACATTTACACCTACCCTAATTTGAGGTTTTAACCACTGTTCTATATTTGATTCTTTAATTTCAAAGTACACCCGTTCTATGCGCTTACTTCCTCCAAGAATTTCAATTCTACCAAGGAACGGTTGGAAATAGTTCAAAACACTGCTAGCTGTTTCTAGGAATCTTGTTAATCTAAATTTATAAATTTCTATATTTAGTTAATACAATTATTGAATTATTTAACCACATATTAAACTTAAATAAACAATATATATTATACATTAATATACTCTTATACTTTAGAAATGTTAATAAATTATACCTAGGTTCATTTGGCATATGTTCTGATAGATTAGTTAACAATACGGCAAGATTAAAACCAATTTCTTTAGATGGCTCGTGGAATTGATCAGTGAAACCAATGTAATCAATTTTTCCATCATGATTAGATTCACAACATTGTAACATAAATTCAATTTCCTCTCTGAAAAATGAGAAAATTTTAAATGTAAATTGTGAATAACTTATAACTTTTTAGTAATATTGATAAATTATATCTTTTTTTTTAATGGCATGACGTACGCAGTATAACTTTTTTGTTGTTCCATTTTTTCTTTAAAATCTTTTGGATGTACCCAACCATCATTATTGGGGTCAATTTCCTATAAATATAACAAATACATTTTTAGTATTAATGATATAGTTTATTTTCGAACATAATACATTAAAAAGATCAATAGGTAGCGTTATTCTGGCCAATTATTGAAAACTATTATTATCGTACCTACCTATAGTGATAAATGATAATATTATTATAATTTTAAGTTGTATTCAATTACCGTAAAGCTTGTTGAACTCGTTAAATCTTTAAGTTTCAGGAACATGTCAAAATATTTCAATATCAACTAAAGTTAAAAATAAAAGTACTATTAGTTATTTACATTTCATCTTTTAAATGAAAAATATGTACCTCGACATTTGACGCCGACTCTACTAGAGTGTCAACCATTTGTTTACCAATTGTTCCATTAACAACATTTCCTGTACATTTAAAAATTGTTCATATAGTCAAATATTGAAATGTGTCAAATATATAAAACGTACGATAAGTAATATATTAATTTCATCAATTAAATAGATTTTTACAAAACTTTAATGATTAATAATTGATTATCATATACGTAAAATATTGTGTCATAATGTAATACTACTAATACAATATTATATTAATGAGAATTATGTTTTAGAAAAGTAATATTGAAATAATATAAAGTTTATGGTTTATATCTAGTCCAGCATAATCAGTTAGTTTTTCAAAATAAGTCCTTTGTTAAGAAATATATTATATATACTATATTTGTTTTTTTTTTTTATTTTGATTCAAATAATTTTTATATTTAATTTTTTTTTAACTTATAACATTTTCAAATCGATTTAATTGGAGAAAATAGAAAAATAACATAATACATCCTCATATGTTCATCGTGAGTAAAAATAAAAATAAATTTCATTTTTATTGCAAGGCATAATATTTTTTTTATAGAAATAACAGCTAAAGACCTTAATTTTAACTGTTAAAACATGTTAAAAGGTTTTTTTTATATGTTAATTTCCAATATTATTATAAAAAAATATTTTTTTTTTTAATTAAGGAAGGTGTAAATTAAAAAAATTTTAAATAATACAATACTTTTTATTAATTACTTACGTAGATAATCAATTCAAGTTATAAAAAATGAAATCTAGCTTTCTTTCGTTTCCTATTATATTATTATTATTATCTTGGTAGTTGAGTCAGGCATGTACTCTTATTATTACCTTCTAACATGGACAACATCATCGTAATCATATCTTTTTGTAAATTCAAAAGTTCTTTTAGTAAATCTACTTGACTAGAATGTTTCGATAATTTATCTTGCATGTGTGAAAATAAAAACAAAAACCCTCCAACAGCATCCCACAACCTGGAATGAGCTAGGGCCTGTTGATTTTGAGTACATGGCCCTTGAATTACTTCGGATAGTGTATTAAACACTTGGCTGGCGACACCTATTGCTTTGAAGAAATTTGCTTTTCCTGCTGGATCGATTAACTCTTTACTCGAATAATGCCAATAAAAATCCATTATAGATTCCTGAAATCATGGTCAATTATAGATTAGATTAGCATTATTATTTATTTAATTTTAAACACATCGTCATACCTGAAGCCTAAGTAAATAATCCACTGTACAAATTACAACATTTACAGTCGTGGTATTTCCTGCTTGGGTTCTTAAATAATTTTGCCATTCTGAAAAAATAAATTGTAAGCATTTAAGAATCGTTTTATAAAAACAATAATAGTTTTATACCTAAATTATGTCCTTCACAAGTTAGTTGAATAAATCTAAATAGAGTACACGTGAACTCTGCATCGTGCATATTTTTTTCACCAGCAGCACCTTCCGATCCTACTCCCAAACCTTCCGCCTTGGTATTTCGCTCAAAAGCGTCCAAATCAAGAACGCTAAAAAAAATAAAAATAATAGTAAATTTTATCATTATAAAATTGTTTTTATTTTGATTAATAGTACCTGCACGAGTTCATTAAACCAGCAACTGAAGTAAAAAATCCAACATCTTTCTTTTCTTTCAAATGATTTAACATTCCCTATCAACAAATAATATTATTATTAAAATTATATTAGTAGTATAAATGTACCATTTTTGGTGCACTCCTTATAACCTTGCATTAGTATCCCCCTCATTTTTCTCGTCCCTTACCACCAATACAAATATATTTTTGTGCGGAATTTTTTATATATTAAATTAACATAGTATTAATATTAAAATAAATTTATATAGAAATAAGTGTAGGTCAACAAACATTTTGTTATAAATATCTATGTGGTTTTTCTTACTGAGAATATCCGTAGTATATTGTTCGACGTAATAGGAAGTTAATCGAATGTTCTAGAATTATTTTACTAATTATTAATAATATTATTAATTTTATTAATTAAATACGATCAACGAATATAGTTATTTCACACTCGTCGGTCACAGAAGTCGACGGCAGTTTCGTAGGCACTCTCCCCCGAAATTTGCCATAAAATAGTGAATTGACGCTAAACCACGGCAAACGAACGGGGGTAAAAGTGTTCCAACAAGAACTGACCAACTCATTCATAATGCTTTAAAATTTAGAATAAATTGTATTCTTAATATACATTAATCAAAAATAAATAAATAAATGAAGATGATTAAGTGTAATTTGTCATAAACCAATAACGTATAACGTTAACGTACAACGTATAGGTATAACGTGAACGTACAACGTACAACGTATACGTTTTAACGTTTTTATGAAGTTATTTCATATCTTAATATATGCAAAATATTTTTTTTTCTTAACTAAGATTTTTCTACTGTTCCTACAACCTTTATATTTTTGTTATTATATGAAAAAATAATATTACAATTTATTATAAATCAATTAAACGTTTTCTCAAAGGAACACTTTTTTCGTTTTGTAAATTTAAGTTTTGGGACAAATTAATTTTAAATTTTCTTTTCTTTTCTTAGTAGGAAATACTTCTACAACATTCAATAATAAGAATAATTTTTACAGAAGGACAATCACTTCTACAATCTTTTTTAAACCTTGACGAAATTGCACATTATTATATCATTACTCTATTCCTTTAGTCTTAATACTTCTCACAAATATTTCAACAATAATAATTAATATTTTTTCAGGAACATGTTAATCAATATTATTATTTCTCTGTTATTTGAATAGGTTTTATTAGACTATACCTTTCAAGTTTTCCAGCTATGCAACATTTAGAGTTTCTTAAGATCGTTTCTACAATTCAATCCAGTCAAATAAAATACTTTTCAACAGCTCAACAAATAGGATTGCAATCTCTACTTTTAATATTTACTTTTAAAATTGTATAACTCTTAAAGACTAAACCAAAATTGTAAACAAATAATATTGTAAATGGTAGTTAAAGTACAGTTAGGTTATTTTTTCTCCTATATGATAGATTAATTTTGTGAAAAAATTGTTTAGATTATAAATGTATTTTAATTTATTGATATTTTTGTGTCCAATTCAATTTTATGATAAAAATTATAAAATAAATTATAAATTTTTTTTTTTTTTATTAGATTGATTTAAAAATAGTTTTATGATCTTTTTATGATGTACAAGGAGTTCGTCAGGAATACTTAAACTACTTTTATTATTATATTTAACAATAAATAAATGTTTTTTTAGCAACATCAATTTAATCGTATGATTAATAATCATTTTACTATAGAAAAGAAAATCCATAATAATTATTAATTTTGGATTATAATTACCATTTGAATGTCTAAATTACCACCACGGAGAACTGCAATTCCTAACTGAAGCGTTTTCATAACCATTTCGCTGGGTATACCTTTGCAAGCTGATATGTGTAACAAAACCATTTCTGCGACACCACGGTTAGCCAATCGAGCTTGGTGAAACAAAAGCTTTTGTTTTTCCATTTCTTGCTCCTATTTGTATTGTTATATTAAATATGTCATTAATTAGGTATAATTCAGTTTACAACACAAATATAGACACTTTACATGGATAGAAGCACCGCCTTCTTCATCTCCGTTACCATTTGAACCTTCTTCTTCGTTATTACCTTCTTCTTCTTCTTCGCCGCAGGACCTACAGTTAAAAATTATACATAATTATATTAACTAACGTGATAATGTACAATCTGAAATAAGTTGAAGTTTTTTTAAGAATACTATTATTATACATTATTTACTTAAAATATTAAATTGAGCTTTAACCATGTACTTTGAAGCAAATATAATTTTAATAATATTAAGTATTTTATTAATGAGTATTTAAACTTATATATTATTCTATAGATTTATATTAAACTAATACAAAGAAACTAGATCTTACTTAGCTAAAATATCAGCATAAGACATGTAAAGTGGGTCCTCTTGTAAAGCACCACTTCTTTCAGTCATGGCTCCTCGGCAGAAAGTTGTAACCATTTGATTTAATGGATCTGCCTTTCCTTCTTCTTCTTCTTTGTCACGTTTTTTAAGTTCCGCCTCCTCAAATGATTGCTAAAACAAAAAAAAAACTTAATATAAAAGCACAAAATATTAATTAAAACTGAAACTGACTGTGAGATCTTCAATCATAACTTCTTGTCCAATATTTTCATCTTGAAGCCAAAGTTCGTAAAACGAACGAACGAATATATTTACTGCACGGTGTCTAAAATTTTTAAATGACCAAAGTTTTATTTCAAAACCATTTAAACAATTAAAGTAGTTCAAGTTAACAGCATTATTAGTCAATTATTTCTGAAAATATATGAAGCAAAATAATAAAAATATAATATCGATATTTACATTTACATTTATATTTTATAATTTTTATTATATAATATTATTATTTTTGTATACAGTAGATTCTTGATAATTCTATACTCAAAAAATATTAATTACTTTTGAAATTCCCATTAAACTATACGTTTAGTATATATAATAATACTTAAAATGATGATAGTATTATTATATCGGGATTATTTTGTCACTTGTGTTGATTGTATGATTATTGATAATCTACTGTATACGTGTAATAGATACATGCATGAAGAAAGTAATACTATAATGCATCGCTATATGAAACTAAATAATTAAATACAAAAGTATTTTGACGAAATACACACGTAAGAGGATTTTGGTGAACTGAAGCTAATAGGTAGTTAATAACTTACACAGTAGAGACATTGAGTATTTAATTAAAACCAAGCGAGTGTTAGAGGTACCTTTTTATGCAGTATATTGGAGTCATTCTAAGGCAGGCTATAGCGGCTCTTTTTCTGGCAACCGATAATATCGTTCTCCATCCCAGCCGATGTAATTGGTTATTATTGTGGGACAACTACATATTGCATACAATTTCAAAAAAATAATGTTAGGTACACACAATTAGGTATATAATTAAAACGACTTCACGGTTCAATAATTACTATTAAAGTACTGTAACCAGGATTGTATTTCGAATAGGTAAAAAGTGATATTTAAAGGTTTACTACTAAATAATAATATACTAATATCTGTTCTATGTGAATATAATATTATAATTATTAATTATAGTATAATTATAATTATATTTTTTAAATCAGATATTTTGTATACATTTAAATTATAATATTTACAATAATTTATTATATTTGGGGAATTTAAATGTTATGAGGATACAGTGCACCTGGCTACGGCACTGGCTAATAGTTTCATCATTTGACACATAAGGATAATAATTGACAACAACACATAGGTGGTAGGTAGTAGGTACAGGTACCTCCAATAATACAGTACAACACATGACGAGAGCAAATAGACGTGACACAATTTCAATATAATAACATTAATATACGGGTACGCATCTTAACATACACTAATTTGATAAATATAATAATTAATAATATATCGTATTAATAATTATAAATAATCACTATAAATGATATAGGACAGTATCCATAGAATTAATGAATGGCTCAGTATAAAATATATTTTTATATAATATACTTGTTTATTTGATTGGTTGGTTAATTTATTAAACTGCAAAGCAAATGAAAACCGATATTATTCATTTTACACAAAAAGTAAAACACTCAATTATTATTATCCATTAGAAAAGCTGTAAAAAAATAGGCTCTATAAAATACACAACGGATGAATTATATAATATTAAAAGCCTCTAAAAGACCTGGTCAAAGCGTGGAGTGAGAGTTGTCGGAAACAAGCAATTACGGCTCTCTTACGTTGCGTCGATACAACAGATCGATAAGTCGCCTTGCTTTGAAGCTGAGGATGATCAATCTAGCAAAACAAAAAAAAAACATACTAACTAGGTTATTGCGTTGAGCTACTTCACTTTGAATCTACCTAAACATCAGTGTATAGATTATTTAAATTAATTCGCAATGGAATTTGATAAAATAAAATGCATAGACATGCGTTTTGCTATATAAATAATTTATTTTATTTAAGATAATTTATATTATATTATAGGAAGATGAAAACGTTAAAAATTATTTTGTATAGATCAATTCGTCAATAGATATAATATGTCATAAAACTATTAAGTTCTACGGGATGCCACCAATAGGCGACTTCTCCTTCCCGTCATTTAAATATTATCTAATTTACTTATTGTATAATGTGTAAATACAGATTGTAATTATTATAAAACTTTGTTTGAATAAAAAAATAAATAAAACTATTAAGTTATGAACCTACTCTGTAATTAATGTTAGTTAGAGTAGATTAACAATGTTAAATTAATATATATAATATGCTACTACTATATCTATAAAATAAATACGGTTAAATTATTATTAATTATAATTTAATAAAAAAAAAAAACTATTTTATCTAAATATATTACGTTGGTAATTAATTAGTTTTTAAATTTTTATTTATAAATTTAAAAGACTGAAAATTTCAATTGATCACAATGTTGTAATATTTATTGTATTTTATCTTGATTTTTTATACTGATATTATGTTTAATTAAGTACTTATGTATAAAATATATATTATATATATTAGCACTTAGTACATATACTTAATACATATATATATATTGTATTAAAAATTTAAATATAGTACATTATACGATAAAAAATATGTAAAAATTAATTTTAATGTAATTATATGTTAAGATGCTATTTTGTATCACGCTTTTATTTAATTTAGCAGCTAACACTATCTCAATATTAACATTATTAACCGTATAATATTAAGATGTTTAATTTAATTTTTATCATTTAATGAGTGATGACTAGACCTATACATTACTTCAAATCTATACTACCTATACATAACACCGATAAAGATTTCATTCAAGTGTTCGTCCAATTACTGATTAAACACAACAATTTTATAGATTATATAATTCAATAATACTTAAAAACGTAAATTTTGTATCTTTAATTACTGTTCGTAAATTGTAATAAGTACAGCGAGTAAATACTGTATACTAAAAATCGTACTAATTTACGATATTTGTTAGTAATTATTAATTTTATTATTATGTAATTGTTAGTATTTTTTTTTTTTATCTCACTAAATTATGTTCTAACAATTATTTTAGTTTATATATAAAAAAAAAAAAAAATCAAAAGATTTGTGTATAATATTATGCACGGTAAATATAGTTAAAGTGTGACAAATTTCTGACAAAAGACAGTATGCCTTTATAATAATTTGTACTTAATAAATTAAAAATTTAAAATGGCGTGGATACCGCTATAAGAAATAGAAATTGAGTTACATCATACAAATACATACGCAGTTATGCATTTAATTTAAAATCCGTGTTAGGAAATGTCATATTTTGTTATGCATTTGAATGAAAAAAGATTAACATTCATAAGATAAAAATTTAACTGATTTAAATCGATTATTAAAAAAAAACCATGGAAGTCATTCCACTGCATATTAGGCGTCAAGTGTTCCTTGTATTGAATAGGATTTTGTAATGAGTGTGTTAAATTTGAATGTAATGATAATATAAACTGATATAAGTACTGAATATTTTATTATGTTATATTGATATTAGTAATTTATTTTTTTTTATTAGTAAGAAGGTAATAATTGTTGGCAAAATTAATTCATGTATGAGGTTTATTTTATTATAATATATAATATATTCACTACCTAGTTGTTAACATATAAAAAATTCCTTTTTAGGTTCCTATAAATAATATTTTTTTAAGTTAATAAATAACTAAAACCGTTATTTTTCATTTAAATATCAAATTTTATCAACATTTGAACTTTTAATGTCAATAATAAAACTAACAAAATAACAATAGTCTTATATATTGTAATTGAAAAGTTTGAATATTCTATTTCATCAAAATTTGAGCTTCAATTGCTTTTAAAAAAAATGTCCAAGACTTTACGTTAGAACTTTGTTTTTAATTCCAGTAAAAATATATGAAGTTTTAAATTTAGAAATTTCACGTCTATTGATTCTAATTAATATATATTGTCAGCTGTGGGTGAGTATAATTATAACTTAAATATATATAATTATAACTTAAAAAGAATAAAAAATGCGCGTGCGTACATAAGGTTAATGCTATACATTAATCTAGTCTACTAAATCCCGCCCAAACTTCGTTTATTATTTTTTTTAAAAATGATCAAAACCTAATCAGCTTATATTTTATATGAATTGTATAAGTATTTAAAATAATTAATAACTCTACAATATCCAAAAATAAAGGCAGATATAAATTTTCTTTATCTTATTTATAGTCTAAATAAAAAATAATACTATTCATAAATTATACATTTTTTTTTTAAATGTAAACTATATGTTTAATACCTATTTTAATAATGATATTTAGGTGTATGATTTTTTCCTTTTGTAAATTAAACCTACCAATGTCTTTTTAATACATCTAAACCCATGTTTAATATTGTCTATTAAAAACTTAATTTTAAATAAATATTTTTATAATTTATAATATTAGGTATTCCTATCTATTGACTTAATTTGAATTTTAAACAATAAAAGGTATCTCTTACATAACAAAACATTGATAATATACAATTTGATATAAAAGCTATTTGAGAAAAAGTATAGACTAAATTCGTTTTTATCGATTCATTAGGATTTTTTTGAGATTATTATTAAGTGTAATTAATTTTTGGGTAACCGATGAAATTTTTCATTCACCTGTGACATAATACGTATTAAAAATATTACAATAGTATAAAATATATTATTTACCATATGCAATCCATAAAGAACTTTAGCCATAGCGACAATTCTATCCGCTACCTCGTCGACTTGTTGTGGTTTAATTTCAGTACTTCCTTTTTTGCTTCCTAACTTGGAGTATAAATAGTGCTGCCAGGACATTTCGTCAGCTGGGTCTAATTTATCAGGTAATGTCAATTGAATTTTGACAAATTGTATCACATCATAGTCTGGCATTTTCTAAAATTGACATAATCAAAAGAACATAAGAATATAATTTGTTATTATTTATACTTATGTTTTACTTTTAAGAATCTATCCTTGCAATGTTGAACTAATTCTTGTTCTCTTCCCGCGAACAAATTTAAACCAACTGGCAGTAATCGTTTAAGACAAGCAACCATCAATGAAGCTTGAATTTCTTTTTCTTTGTCACGTTTTTTATCCCTGTGTTTTTTCTTTTTCTATTTAGGAAAAACAAATCAAGTAGAATTATAAACAATAGAAATGGATAAATACAAAGTTTTGAATCACACCTTTCCAGATGACCCTCCTAACGATGTTTCTGATATAACAGCCGATCTTCGAGTAGCCGTTGGCATAATAAGTATCATGTTGTCAATTTCATTTGCAGAAATAAAGTTTTGTTCTTCACGTAAAAAGTATTGCGATTTGGACCAAATGTTAAATATTTCAGAAACATGATTGTATAAATCTTCAGCATTTGAAATGTTATTACGTAGCCAGTGATTGCGCTGAAGATCCACGTATTTTATGAGGAGTGGATAAAAAGCATAAATATCCCTAACAACCAATTGCCAATCTTCTTGTATTTGTGCTTCGATCTAAAAAAATTAATTAAATAATTATATCATATATTAATTGATAAATTATAAAGTTTTGATTAGGTTAAAAAAGTACTTGGGACGTATCATCAGTAGATGATTTTATAAATCCTCTTAATGATTCTTCTTTATGATATAACGTTTCTGTACGTTTTTTAACTCGTTCTGCAAGTGGTAAAAATGGATCTTTTAATAATTCTTCCGAAGAATTAATAATTATTTGTTGTGTATAAGCTGTAATGATATTGAAAATATTATAATTATTAGTTCATAAACTTTGCACATTAAAATAGCTATTACTAATTGATAGTATTAACCTGCTATTTGTGTCATCCAAGGGGCATTATCATTTCCAATATTTTTTTTTATTAATTTTAATACGTTTTTTAATAGACAGTTCATATGTTCGCTGGTCACCATTGTAACATGATTACTGAAATTAATACTGCATTAATCAATGTGTACAAAATTATTTTTTAATAATATATTAAATTTAATATTAAATCATTACAATCAATTTTAATATCTATCATAAGAATCATAAAAATTGTACTTGTATATTTCATTATGCGTATTGTATTTCTTGTGAAGAAAATATATGAAAATTAGGTTAGGAAACTAATGGTCTACATATCTTAATAATATTATTATATTATAATGTGTACACACACATATCATTAATCACAGTCTTAAGTTGTGGTCAATTAAGTCAAGAAGTTATCTCCTGTCGGATTTTCTTTACCATAAGTATTATCAATAAAACGGCGTAATATACAGGCAAAATAGGTACATTACGGCATTGAAACGGATTATTTATTGAGAAATATCGTTTTACGTCTTACATGACAATATGACATTCATAACATTTATTTCCCATTCATAGTGATATTTTAGTTACGTAAATTAATAAGTTTAAATGATCTTAATCAGTTGCGTTTTGCACACCGAACAAGCAACACGTATGTTTCGCTTTCGCAGTTCGCGAAATAGTGCTGCGCATGTTATTACAGTTTTTTTTTTGTTAATGTTTATAATGCAAACCACGGCCTGTCGGACGGATGGTAAGTTTTTTTAAACAAATATATTTTAAGTGGGTCACACTCTAACTGATCGAATTACACAATGTATGAAAATATGGACGTCGGCACAAATCCGCCGCATAATATAACAGTTGATGCTAGTATTTGGACACAAATACAAAATGACAACGTGACCTTGAAACAAATGGTAACGGAATT
>VUJU01004432.1:0-18705 GCA_009835225.1 Aphis craccivora
AGAACGGGTTCAGCGAAAATTTTTATGTTACATGAAACATTCTCTTAACGTAAACTGCGCCCCTCATGATTACACTCCTCTTATCAGTTTGCTTAACTTATCCTCCCAAGCTGACCGTCGTCGCTTCAATAATCTTTCTTTCCTTAACAAACTCCTAACAGGCTTGGTCGATTCCCCATCTCTTCTTTCTCTCATTAACTACAGAGTTCCTGTTAGGTCCACCCGCAATAATCATCCTTTCCTAATACCTCTCTGCACTCGAAACTATCAAAAAAATGAACATATTACGAGATTAATGAAATTAGCCAATGAGGATCCGTTGTTCCTTTAATAGTTTTACTTTTGTATTCATTGTTTAGTAATTTATATTTTATATTTTATACTTCGTTGTATTATTCATGTTATGTTATTATTTGATCATATTGTACACCTAATTATTTTAACCTGGGCTCACGCCCGTTTATTCAATAAATAAATAAATAAACACATATAATTTTTAATTTTTAAATGTTAGATATCATCTTGTATATTTATTATCCTATGGGGCCGGGGGCTGGTTAAAATTTGTTCGAGGGCCGTATCCGGCCTGCCAGCCGTAGTTTGGAGACCCCTGGTCTAGAGGATAAGAACATTTTTGATATAATTATTAGTAATGCACTAAAAAATGCCATAATGCTAAATTAGAAATAAATAATATATTTAAAGCCTATTCTGATTATTCTCTTTAAAGTATAATAAATTACTTACTCATATGGTTGTACTTATAATACTACTTAAGGGCAATAAATATTACGATAAATGACACTCAAATTTTTAATTTCATAATCTGAAGATTATGACTGTTCATTAAATATCAAACCTACTGTAGTTTTTTATATATAAATGGTATGCAATGTAATAAGGCGACAAAGAAAATTGAGTGTTGCCCATTATTTTTTAGTTACTTAAATATAATATATATTTATGGCAATTATAATGTCAAAACAAATATATTTATTTACTAAAATATCAGAAATTTTTGGTTAACCAATTAAATTGGGTTAGCATATATAACAATAGCAAATAACATTTAAATGTACAACATACCTTTGTGTAGTATTAATATATTACATGGAAAATGTTAAATTCATCTATAAGTTTACAAAAATATATTCAATAACTTAGGATGGCTTTTAGAAGCATAAGATTAAAAAATAAGAAATAGTAAAAAAAAAAAAAAAACAATATTACTTCGCAACGAGTTATAAGGTTTGTTACTTATAGAAATAATAATAGTAGAAAAAACAAAACAATGTACTAGCAGTAATGTAAAAACATTTACCTATTATATTAATAATTATTAAAACGTTAGGCGTTTTTAAAATTAAACAACAATGTTAGTGATATAAAATTATTTCAATATAACAATGTAATTTATTGTAACGAACGTTTTTCATTATTAGATGGCATAAGAGGTATTGTTGCACTAACAGCGTCTGGAAATCTTTGATGATAACGCTCTAAACGTAAAAATTTTACAGTTACCAATTTTCCTGAAATAATTAAAACCCATAAGATTAATAATAGACTTATCAAATAATATAATTATACTAAAATATATAACATACCATCATACCAAAACCCATGTAACTGTCTATAAGCTTTTCCTGCTTCAGCAGGAGAGGCACATTTGACATAAACACATCCTTCATGACTACTACGATCAACTGAAAGATGTAAAACTTGTACAGACTCACACTTTTCTAGAATAGCATCTTTAACACGTGTTTCACAATCAACTCCTAACATACTGTGAATAAACAAAATAATCATTATTAATGTTATTAATCATATAGGTATATATTATTTTTTTGAACAAACATTCTACTTACGAATCTGGTCCAAACATATGACGGATTTTTAAACAAGAAGTAGGACTCGGTTGAGGAGAGTTCATACTACCTTCATTAGTTTCAAATGCTTGACCTTGCCAAACTTTTTTCCTAAAATAATATATTTAAAATAAATAATAAAAATATAAAAAGTTGGTAAGTGGGTATCGCTCTGCTGTACATTAGGCGTCATATGGATCATTATTATATATTAAAGAAGTGTTAAATTTGAATCCAATGATAGGTATCATTGTATACGAAAAAAGCGATTCTGAACGGAGATGGTTTGTCAGCCTAGGATATTTCCAGTGGTTGGTGAAAAAGGTGTTTTATGTTTTAATGGCCTGATTACACCAAAATTTTAGTTCTTTTATAATTATTGTAAGCTTAACTTAAGAAAAATCTAGTATTAAATTTTCAACTCTTAGCTACTTACACAACAATTTTTATGAATTATACCTACAAAATAATTTGCAAATATTCATGATTTTGACGAATTTTTGTCAATATTTAAATTTTAAATGCTAATAAAAAAAAATTGTGCCTATGTATTCTTATAATTTTTTAATAACAATAACTTATGAGTAACTTCGAATTAAATTTTCAAGTATTTTGATTGGGCCAAAAAAATTTATAGACACTTCAAAAAATTTTTTTCAGTAAAACCGAAAATTTCAGTGGTCCATAAATTACTCAAAAAAGGTCAATTTTTTTGAAAATTTAACTGTATATAGATAACACTGACATAAAAATTTGGTGAAAATTTCAAGTATTTACAGTGATTAGTTTTTGAATTAGAACTATATTAAAAAATCGATTTGGTCAAAAACTGGTTTTGCTTAAAAATTCATGTTTTTCCTAAATTTATTTTTGGTTTTTCCCGGCACTTTTGAAAACTATTGGGAATTTCAAAAAATGACCTTCCCAATGCACCAACTTGATTCATTTTGCTATCAGAAACCACCCCCAAAGTTTGAAATTGAAGCATTATTTCGACACGTTCTCGTGTACAAAAAAAAAAAAAAAAAAAACACACACACACACACATACAACATTGTAAAATCAATACATTCATCGCTCCGCTCAGAATCTAAAATGTTGGTGTTTATTTCTTAATTAATAACAATAATAATAATTAAAAAAGAATGAACAATTTTGTATAGAAGATTAATTTTAGAAAGAAAAAAATATAGAAATTATTGAATTAAAAACAATTAAAACTGTAAACCAATTTTTGATCATTGACCACAATAAGCAAGTGCAAAGTATTATATTTTTACTATATAATTTAATAATATTAATTATTATAACTCACGCTGTGACAGGGGACACAGGTTGCACCCATCTCAATACTTGAAAGTCTTCACCATCAATTTGTTGAATCTCAGACCTGACTCTTGATTCTGATTCAGTGAAATATTGTTCAACTTCAGCCCAAATTTTTGATTTTTCTGGAATAAATAATATTATAGAAGAGTAATTTTTTATAGTAAAATATGTTTTTATACTTTGTCTCTCATTAGGTGGAATTAATTGATCACGTATGTGTATGATAGGTAAATAACTTTCATTAGGTCGATATTGAGCTTGTTGTTTCAGTAAATCAATTATGTTTTCAACTAATCGATTAACTTCTTGTTTATGCTTTTCACTTTTGGTTGTCATATAGCATATTCCGAAATAAAGGCTGATGAGAGACAATGATACTAAAAATAAAAGATTAAACATTATTTTTAACTAGAATTACAGTTTTTATTAGTTTAATAATATGATTTTTATAAAGTAGTAAAAACATTTTATATTTAATTACCTATTCCCAGCCACAAAATTAGATAGAACATGTTGGTAAAAATTTTTTTAACTGCACATAGGACTGGTAAATTTGGTTGTACGTTGATATTAAATGAAGTGTCAAAGCCAATGGGTGATTCAGAATAGGTTTTTGCAATACTTTTAAATAATTCAACTAATTCTTCAATTTCCCTAGATGGTAAATTTTCATGGGTTGAAATATATTCAAATATAGTTTGAGCATCCACAGTTGGTTCTATATCTGACTTTTCACATTGGTTCTTGATGTATTTATCTTGAACTTGGGATACCAAAGAACTATATAAATTTTGTACTCTTTTTTGTTCTGTATCACAATCAACTCCTTGTAGACTTTTTTTGGCACATAAAGAGTTCAAAATGCCTGCAATTTAATATTAATTAATAATTATAGTATATTTTGATATTATTAACAAGGGATACATTATATTGTCATTAAAAAAATATATTCTAAATAATGTACACCGGCTTTCATCCAACAATGTCAATACTACTAAATAATAGCGGGGTTAAAGTATTAGAATTGTGACACCAGCTATAGTCTAGTGAATAATTAGGCACCCATGATAACAAATATTAGTTAAGTAAAGTATAGTGTAGTATGTATTTTTATAATTGATGCTACTATTAATGCAAAATACATTAAGTGATACTAGTTTCAATAATTTTGACTATAAATTAGTAATTAATTTTATATAATAAAATATATGGCACAGATTTATGATTTGGTTGGGCAATTAAATCTTATAACAATTTAATTTTTATGAAAAATATTTCAAATTTGTAGTTTAAAAAATCTAGGATATTACAAATAAGCAAATAGAACTCATATAGAAACAGGTGGAAAAGTGGGTATCACTCTCTACTGTATAGTAGACTGAGTTTTTTACTGCAATGGATAATTTTGTTTGGAGAGAAATAATGATAACGTGAATACAAGGTGAAATTTAAAATTTCTATGGCTATTCATTTAAGAATTAAAATTAAATAGAAAAATTAATTTTGTTGAAAACTGATTTAGTATAATAATTTCTGTTTTTCCTCAGTTTTTTATTTTTCATAGTTTTTTACTTTTAACTTTCCAAGATAGCAAATAAATCTAATTTTCAACTAAAAACCATTACCAAAGTTGAAAAACAAAGCACTTAAAGGTGAAAACAAAAAACAAAAACCTAACATGCATTATTGTAAAATCAATACATTCATTGCTCTCACACAGAATTGGGCACAGAATCTAAAAAAAAGAGCATAATATTTAATTAATCAGTAGTCAAAGTTTAATGATAATGACTATAGAGAAATTTGAGCAAGAATTTTGGGGCTTATAATAATTTTAACTAAATCAAAGATATAGTTGAAATTAAGGGGAAAATAATGGCTTAGTTTCAGATTTGTGTTTAAAATTATTAATATTATACATTCACTTAATATTTAGAATAGTAATTTTATGATATAAAAATTATAAAATTATTTTTTTATGATGTATTAAAATGTTAAGTATAATTTATAGAAAACAATTTAAGTAAATTGATGATGATATTATAATAATAAATACAACTTATATTTATTTTATTTATAAAGTATTTAATTACCTGGAGATAATACAACTGTACTTGATTGTATTGAAGTAAAATATAATCCAAAAATAACTACAAAAAATCCAATAAAAAGCAGTATTATATACTGAGTGTTCCTTGTATAGCTATTTCCCAAATTCCTTTGTTGTGTTGGTTGAATATATCTCCTATATATTATACATAAAATAGAATTTATATTTATTTTTTTAATAAAATATTGTTCAACAAACCTTGAATTTTGAGAATAAATTGATGAAACAGGAGATGGAAAATCAAACTGTGAAGTACTTGACACATCAGTTTTATCTATATATTAAAAATTAACACAATACAATAAATTAATCTACTATTTAAAACATTCACTATTCAACTATTGTATTTTAATTTGGTTTAAAAGATGTTACACTTATGCAGATTGTAATTTAATTATTAACTTTAAAATAGCAAATTACGAATACAGTGACAAAGTTAATTTATTATGACTATACCTTGGACTTTTTACATGTTTTTATAAAAATAGTCCAAAATATTATCTAAGATATGAATGTGAGTATAAACATATTTTTATCTGTAATAATGCTAAAAATATCAAAACCATTTACATTGTTTTATTATTTTTTCAAAAATGTTCATTAATCAAACAAATTTGTTTTTAAATAATTTTGTCACATAACAATTTATAGTTTTATTTGTTGCTATTTACATATTATAGAACTTATTTAAGTAATTGTCTCGTCTTAATAACTCTAATAAATATTTATCAATTATATAAAGATAAAGCTATTAGTAATATCTAGAGATAATGATAATTTTTGATTTTCACTTGCAGCTGATCCCATC
This sequence comes from Aphis craccivora, assembly GCA_009835225.1. Taxonomy (NCBI): domain Eukaryota; kingdom Metazoa; phylum Arthropoda; class Insecta; order Hemiptera; family Aphididae; genus Aphis; species Aphis craccivora. The sequence continues at coordinate 6,119 of VUJU01004432.1, forward strand.
AATGTTAGTCTCATATTATATTGTGTTAATATATTCCATTTACCGAGAGAATATAGTTGGACACAAACCAAAACAAGTATTATAGATAATGAGATAATATTTTGGTTTTTTTAAATTCTTTAATTTCGGTTTATGTTTATGAAATTTTTGGTTTTTGTGAACAGTTCTTTTGTTATATTTTTAGGATTCAATTTTAATTCATTTTTGTAATATCATCAGAATTTTTATATAAAATATATAAATTCAAACAAATTGTTCCTGAATATTATTAACAATGGATTCAGTTTTTCGAACAATTTATTAATTTTGGTTTGGATTAGTTTTTAAGTTTTTGGTGTTAAAAATGAAAACACCTGTTTTCCAGCAGCATTAAAAATCAATATTATTTTTAATGTATAAATTGAACAATATTTTTAGATATAAAATATAAATTGATCAGACTTAATGAACAATTTGATTATTAGAATGTATTGGCTTACTTTGGGATTGATTCATCATTTTTTCTTTCCATCTTTGAATAGCTTGATCGGCATAAGGGGTCTCAGTGACAGGATTTGAACGTGGACTTCGAAAAATAGGTTCTCTTGGAGTTATATTAACACTAGAGTCATAAAGTCTAGGTTGTTTTTTTTCAGTCTGTATTTCAGGTAGTTTGTTAGGAAACTTTTTAGTTTCTGCAAAATATTAAAATATTTTAAGTTTTGAATAAAACAAACATAGCCGTATTAGCAACAGACCTGTAAACAAATAAGAGTTTTGTTCCTCATCTTCACTAGCAGAATTATTCCAGTTTGATACATTTATCAAGGATATATCATTTGATTTGGGGGATTCAATTTGGCTCGAATGATGGCTTTCGAGATCCGCAAGTTTTTTCAGCAACAATCTTCTGGTCGAATTTGTGACCGGAGGAACGACAGTGTTGAAGGTCAACAGACGTCGCCGCAGTTCTTGGTCAGAGATACTCTCACCCATTGCACGACTGAAAATCAAAAACCGACCATCATTATTGGTAAACGAACATTTATATGTTTGGTAATAATATTGTGTTATACTACGTGAGCGGTAAAAGTCAAACACGGGGTAGGCTGAATTCGTTAGATTTTCAACCCAATTGTAATACTCACGTCTGGATTGCGTTTATGGGAGAAAAAGAGTCACAACAACGACAAATGTTTTGTCGTCGGCAGCAGCAGTACCGACGTCGTTTGTTCAGTCAGAGGCGGTGGTTCAAAATCTTCAACGTTATTGGAGCGACCATAACAGCCGGAGGATACAAGCGTTTGAATCCTGCCTTTTTATTCGAAGTCGGCAGTACGGTGCGCGACGATCAGTTAGATATTTGGCCGTTTTTATAAGATTATTTATCCGCAGAATAATATTATTCGGTGTTTTAACCTACAATGAGATAAATGATAATAGTGTATATTATGTTTTATTGGACACGAAAATTCCGTTATTTTAATCAGCTCGCTGCGAGCGTAACCTTGGTGCTTGCGCCGCCGATACCAGAATACCGGATGGCGGATACACAAGTACACAACATCATTACGACCACGACCGTATGGTATGTATATACATATTATAATAATATATTATTATACACACAATACAATGGTACAATATTAAACATTGTGTATTTTGTGTGCCCGGTGCCGTGCGCTTACTTTTCGCAGTGTTGCAAGCGCGGATCCCGTGTCGGCGGCCACCCAGTGTAGCCATAGTTCCGGTTATGTTTCCCCGGTCACACCATCCCCCGCCAAAAAATGAGTTAAATCGACTGGACGCGGTAAACGGTTTTCGTTTTAATATCCTAACCTGAAATCGTGGTGGTAACCAGCATTGCCAACAATACAAAGTTAATAGTGATTACTGATTTGGAGTTTGGAGTTTGGACTGGTCGACGATTGTATCTAACGACAATTAAAAGCAACTTTATGGCACAACTGTAGAGATCATTATAGGGCCCTAGCATTTAGCAACTTGAGTCTAGAATTAATTGTATAATATAATTGGTAGCTATCATCAAAATTAATTAAGTATTCGGCGTTAAAATTGAAATAATTATGAAAAAAACGAGGGGGCACTGCTTTGCTGTAAATTAAATTTAATGATATATCATGTATTCATATATTATAATTTATTATATACGAAAAACGGTTCTGAGCACGGACTAAGAGCTTAGTCCCAGGGGGTATGCACTCGTACATATTATAGCATATGGTATTATTTTTATTCTATGCTTAGTCCTTGGTTCTGAGCGGTGACGGTGGTCTGTCAGTCCATATCGTTAAGTATATTACGTGATAGGTATATTTTCTAAACATAATACAGGAGTTCAAATACCTGAAGACTCTTTCAACTCAGAATAATGAAATACAAGAAGAGATAAAATCAAGAATACATTCAGGTAATAGATGCTATTTGGACCGAACAAGATGTTTAAATCAAGAATGTTGTCTAACTGTCTAAGAGCCTAAAGGTGCAACTACTAAAATGGAACTTTTATTCGGTCAGTGATGATGTAGATATGAAATCGAAACTTAGATGCTTCACAAGATACGACTATGACAGAATATCTCGTAGTGTTTGAACCGGAAAATTCTATGATAGATTTCTGGCCCTTGAATCGTACTTAGATAAGTTGTCTTCAAGGGCGCTCATTGGGGTGGGCAAGATAGAGAACTTACCCACTACTGTCTACTGGGCATAAAATATTCTGAACTCTTAGTTTAAAAAATTGGATAAACAATAATATGATCACAAACGTGTATAATGGCCTGATTTCCATTAAATGAGATATTTTTTTTACTAAAATATCAATAGTTAAACATCAATCACATAATGAATTATTTCAGGCATACAATGGCATTTTAATGACAAAACTTGTCTATGGAGCATATTTTAATTTATCATTTTTTTTTTTTTTTATGAAATGCACGACTCAATGCTATAATTGGTTATTACAATTGTGTCTTAATACTAACTTATAAATGTTAAATGCATCTTTATAATATTTCAACTTATAAATATAATTTTATATTAAAAAAAAAAAAATGTTTAAATTACATAGCCTGGTACGTAAAAGTATAAACTTGTATTTAAACTTTACATTTACAAATGTGTAAAATGTAAATATTACTCTATTTGAAATGAAAAGATTTAATAGTGGTTTGAATTTATTGGTAGGTTGATTAAAAATAACTTTATACAATTAAATTGGCTACTAGAGAACACAATTATTTGATAAAATTTGTCATTGATGTTTACATTTTAAAAATTCATGTAAGTCACAAATATGTTTATTAAACTATTTTAAAAATATTAATCAAAATGAATTATAACTTAAGTACCTATGTTCATTTCAAAAATCTATTGAGTTAACATCATTATAATAATGAAAACTCATAAATTTTAGATTCTGAAAGAAGTGATGAATGTATTGATTTTACAATGTGTGTTTTTTTTTTGTGTCTGTCACCACGTTTGGGAGCAGTAAAAATGCTTCATTTTTAAAAAATGAGCCCTGTTTCTGATAGGAAAGTGAATCTAGTTGGTACTTTGGGGGGTCAAAAGTAAAAAATTTCCAATAGTTTTCAAAAGCGTCAGGATAAACCCTAAAAAAGTAACAGAAAAACGGGAATTTTTATGCAAAACCAGTTTTTGACAAAATCGATTTTTTTATATGCTTGTAATTCAAAAAATAATCACTATAAATACTTGAAATTTTCACCAAATATTTGTTGGTGTTATCTATATACAGTTAATTTTTGACTATTATTGAGTTATTTATAGACCACTGAAATTTTAGATTTTTATGAGAATTTTTTTTTGAAAGGTTAATAAAAAAATTTTGAAAATTTAATACAAGGTTTCTTATGAGTTGTTCTTATTGTAGCTAAAAAAAAAAAAATTAAAAATCGTTAGTCACAATTTTTTTTTATAAGCGTTTATAGTTCAAATTTTACGAAATTTGTCGAAAACGCGAAAATTTGCAAGTAATTTTGAAGTTTAAAAATCATAAAATTTTTTGTGTTAATAACTAAGGATTAAAAATACAACACTAAGTTTTCCTTCAAGTATCTATAGAGAAAATTTGAAGCATCATTATAGGAAAAATTTTAAGTGCGTTTGAATTTTAAATTTTTATGAAATACCGTTACGATAACGATTTTAAATATTTGTAATTATTCAAAAAGTATAAGTCGTAGATACTTGAAAATTTCACCAGTTATTTAGATTGGCATTTTCTTTACATAATTTAATTTTCAAAATATTTTGACTTTTTTTTGAGCTATTTATAGACAACTGAAATTTTCAATTTTTTTGAAGTGTCGATAAAATTTTTTTGGTCTATCTAAATACTTGAAAATTTAATGCAAAGTTCCTCATAAGTTATTCTTATAGTGATAACAAAATTATAAAAATTCAAAGGCACAAATTTTTTTTATTAGCATTTGAATTTCAAATATTGACAAAAATTTGTCAAATTCCTGAATACTTGCATATTTTTTTGTATGTAAATTTCATAAGTTTAGCTTACAATAATTATAAAAGAACTAAAATTTTGGTGTATTTAGGCCATTAAAACATAAACCACCTTTTTCACCAACCACTGGAAATTATACCCTAAGCTGACAAATCATCTTCGTTCAGAATCGTTTTTCTTATACAATGATAATTGATTACTAGGTATCATTGGATTCAAATTTCGCACTCCTATAATATATTATAATGATCTACACGGCACCTAATGTACAGCAGAGCGGAACACACACTTGCCCGCTTTTTTTTCTTCTTAAAACTACTAAAAATTAACTAAAGTTAACTACGAAAAATATAAAATGTAGTTTACTTTTACTAAACTAATTATTATATAAACTACATACACAGTGCCAGATTTAGAAAAAGTGCCGCTCTAAGACCTTAAAAATATGCCACCCCTATCCCAAGAAAAAAAAAAAATCAGTAGGTACCTAAATAATTATATGATTTTTTTTCCATTTCTTACAAAATTTAAATCCCTAGGCGTAAATACAGACCTGCCTTTACAACATAATTTTATTCTTTAGTTATTTATTTTTAAATAATAACTGTTATTCTAATGAATTCATAACATTAAAAATAATAGATAAATTTGTCAATAGATGAATCAAGATCAAGGATTAATAGTATTTGTTATTTATATATAAGTCAACTGTCCTCTGTCTTAGATATCAACGTAAGGGTGTTAGAAACAGTTATTTATGTTATTATTTTTTGCTTAGATGATAATCTAAATTGCCGAAATAGCAATATATATGTATTTATAGAACCAACTATTAAGATAAATAGTATAAATTAAGATTAGTAGGGGGTAGATTTAAGGGGTTAAAGTAGAGTAAATGAACTTTGTTTTAATATTTCTGTTTATTATATTCTAAATTTATGATGTTACAGAAAATATAATTATGTTGTTTTATTTTTGTTTTGAACAAAAATAGGTGTGTTATTAATTACTATTAAAGTAATTTATTGTTGTTATAAATAAATAATACAAAAATACAAAGTACTTATAATTAAACATTTGTTCGTATAATAAAACTATTTTATATTTGATTGCTTGAACATGTTACGGTTTATAAACAATAAGTACAAACCAAATGATTTATAAAAATAATAAGAAATGTTAATTGTCACTTAATGTTATTAAGTCTTATTATGTAACATAACTCATACTACAGACCAGGTGACATAGGCTGAACCCATCTCCATACTTCAAAGTCTTCACCATCAATTTCTTGGACTTCGGATCGTACACTAGATTCTGATTCAGTAAAGTATTGAACTACTTCAGCCCAAATTTTAGATTTTGCTAAAAAATAAAATATTCATTCACAAAAAACTGATAAATATAAAAATAAAAAAAGGCTTATCTTATCTTACCTTGTCTTTCATTGAATGGAATCAAATGATCACGTATATGAATAATAGGTAGATAACTTTCATTTGGTTTATTTTGTGCTTGTTCTTTTAGTAAATCAATTGTATTTTCAACTAACTGGTTAACTTCTTGTTTATAGTTTTCACTTTTTGTTGAGATGTAGCATATAACAAAATAAAGACCTACAATTGACAGAGCCACTGAAAAGAATACGTATATATTTAAACAGTGTTTAATGATTTCATATAAAATACTAAATAGATTAATAAACCAAACTTACAACATAAATACAATATATTAAATTTTAATAGAACAATCTATACATAAGAAAAACTTATCGAGAAAAATTGATTTTTTAATTTAGGGGTTTTGTTACTGTAAATAGTTTGGATATCACTAAATAGTAAATATATGTTGTTTTGTTATTTAATTATTACAATGAAACAAGAAATAAAAATAACATATTATATTCCATATTTGAATTATTTCATAATAGGAGAATAATATTTTTGGTATAATAGTTTACAATTTTTAGATACTTATGTTGTGAACCAGTGACGGTTTTTAGGTGGGTGGTGGGGGCGATTATTATTATGTATTAATGTAACCCGTATCTCAATACCTAAATCAGCGGTTCTTAACTTGTGGTCCACGATACTCATGTCCGCTGTCCGCGGCAGCCTTAAAAGTTTTCTTGTCATGACGTTGTAAGTTAAAACGTCATGACAAGATATTATTATAAATATTTAATTTTTAATGAATATGTTTTGTTATGTCTATTTATGTAATTATATTATAATTTTGATTATGTTAATATGAGATGTTAAAAAAGATATTTAAAAAAATTGGTAAGGGGGTCCGTGATCTACAAAAGGTTAAGAACCACTGACCTAGATAGTAATTTTTATTGAGGGGTGGGGGATTGACATTTTGACAATCGCCCCTCCCCCTTGAGGTTAGATCAAAACTGCCAGTGTTGTGAACTGTAATATTAAAAATTAACTGGCTGTCAAATATAGACAATTTTTAAGAAAAAATAATCTAGTATATATAATATATATATTATTATATATGCATAAAAAACTTCAAATGCAATTAAAATATTAAGTTTTAGATAATAAATTATTTTTCAGAAAGTGTTCGAGTTGAATATAAATACAAATATTTTTAAAAAAATGATGAAGTTTTAATTTTTGTAATTAAGCAAAAAACTATAAAATTCCATATTGACATTCAAAGAAAACAAAATATTGTAGAACTTTAAATACTACACCTTGAGTATACATACCTATTCCAAGCCATGTAGCTAGATAGAACATATTGGAAAAAATATGTTTTACTGCACAGAGAATTGGCAAATTTGGTTGTACATTGATTTTAAATGAAGTGTCAAATCCAATTGGTGAATCAGAATAGGTTTTTGCAATGCTTTTAAAAAGTGCAACCAATTCTTCAATTTCCCTGGATGGTAGGTTTTCATGTGTTGAAATATATTCAAATACAGTTTGTGGATTAACTATAGGCTCAATATCAGATTTGTCACATTGGTTCTTTATATATCTATCTTGTACTTGTGATACTAATGAGTTATACAAACGCTGTACTTTTTCTTGTTCTGTATCACAATCAAGTCCTTGGAGATCTTTTTTTGCACATAATGAGCTTAAAATACCTAAAAATAATAAACAATTATTCAATGTATACAATTTAAAATAATATTCTATACCATGTATTATAATATTATTTAAATGTTATTAAAACAATATTATTAATATTGGAATTAAAAAGTTTGATTTAACATAACTTATTAATTATCAATTAGTCATAAACAGTAACTTAAGTTGTCATATGGTAACAGGAAAATAATGAACTATTTGTTGATATTTAATATTTATCATCAAAAAGCTGGAAAAATAATTTTAAGATACATTTGGTCAGTCAATTAAGTCCATACTTCATTACTTTAACATTTATGAAAACAATATGGTTTATTTAGTGGAAATATTTATTTTATTTTAATACGGGCCGCAGCCCAAAGTACAGAAAATAAATTAACATATTATAAGTGGATACAGAAATGTGTAGTAGACATAACAAATAAAACAGAAATTATTATTATTTATTATTATTATTATTATATTTTATTTAGTAAAATATAAAATGTTAAAATAAATTATTGAAATTTAATTCTGGAATAATTGATTGTTTTGAGACAATCAGGACACTATATTCAAAATTGGCATGTATGGCAACCAGTTCTTGTGTGTAATAAATGGATAATACAATGAGGTCGTGGATGTTTTATCTCGGACTTACAAACACATAACAAAGCAAATTTTAAGTTCTGAATAATCTATTATACTCTTTTATGTTTAATATTACAATGAAGTAATCTATTTTAAAATTAAAAAGTATGAATATTATCCAATGAATCTTTTAGGTCTATTAAAAATTAAAATTCTAAAATAAGTTAGGAACATTTGTTGCAATGTTATGCGCAATGCACTTGAAGGTCGGAGACATGCTGGTGTAGCATCTTCTTAATTAGGTATGTATAATTTATTTTTCAAAGCCTGCAGTATAAAATGATTATTTTGTGCAACTCACTCCCGATTAGAGTTACAGTTAGAAAAAATATATTTAAATTTTGAATTGTCTTGCAATAAATTAAAAGCCGAGTTTTAAACTCAGCTTTTAGTAATGCAGAATCAAAAAGTATAAGAAACAAGAAAATTAAATTATAGTATAAAATAATATGTTTAATGTATTTCTCATTACTTGTTGGTAATACAGTTGTATTTGGTTGTATTGAAATAAAGTATAATCCAAAAACTACTGCAAAAAATCCAACAGCTAGGAGGATGACATTTTGTGGATTTTTTGTATAATTTATAAAACTGTTTTGCTGTGTAGACTGAACAAAGTTTTTCCTATAATAAATTAATATTCTTATTATTTACATAGATATATTAATGTTTTATTTTGATAGAAAGTGGATTAGCAAACCTTAAACTTTTTGAAGTAACTTTTGAAATAGGTGATGGTGAATTAAACAATGAAGTTGTTTTTGGTACATTATCTTTATCTGCAAAATATCAAAATAATTAAAGTACGATTAATTATGTATCTAATGTTTTATTATAACACGTAATTAATGTAGCATCACTAAAATAAGAAAATAGGTTATTTTATAATCAAAAATTAGGTAAGTACTTACCCCGTGATTGGTTCATCATTTTTTCTTTCCACCTTTGTATTGCCTGATCAGCATGTGATGAAGTTTTGGAAACAGAATTTTTGCGTAGTTTTTGATTAACTTCTTCTGTTGGTGTTTTAATTATGTTAGAGTCAAAAAGTCTAGATGTTATTTTCTCTGATTGTATTTCACGTTTTTTTTCAGGAGAATTTTTTGTTTCTGTTGAATAATTTTGAGTTAAAATTTGTAGAATAGGTAGTTAGTATTAAATCCTAAAATTATCAAAATATTAAAATTAAATTAATAATTTACCTGGTGACACATATGAGTTTTGATAGCCATGTGAATTTTTCCAGTTGGATACATTCATTAAAGACGTTTCATTTGATTTAGGAGAAGAACTAGCTATGTATGGATTAGCAGGAAGTATAGAATGTCCTAGCGTGCCAGTATCAACTTCAGAATCTGAAGTATCAAATAGATCTGGAGCTCGATACTGTCGCCGTTGACGAACACTTTTCCTGGGACTACTTGTGCTATCAAATGTCTTATGCTGAGAGTGTTTTCCATCCACAGAAGATGATATCATTATAGATTCATTGGTACTATTAGCTAAACCTCTTAACTTTGGTGGTGGCATAATATTAGAAGCATCTATTGTATTACTTGATTGTTTACTCTCTAGACTTGCAAGTTTTTTCAATAACAAGTTCCTCGTAGTACTAGTAACTGGAGGGACTACTGCATTGAACGCCATCAAACGGCGACGTAACTCTTGGTCCGATATGATTTCACCCATAGTGTCTGTTAATAAAATTGACTTAAAAATAATAAATAATGTATGGTAATAAAAAAAAAAGTTCTATAATGTAATCAGTTGAACGTTACAAGATAAACTGAGTGGTCTTTGTGTGAACAGTAAACAAACATAATTACCAAACGAACGGTGTTGAAAGAGTAAATATATACACTATGTATCTATTCAACTATTGAATATTAATAATGATTAACGAGTGATCAGCACAAACATTGGACAATTTTGAATTGATAGTTGATGTAGGTAACTTCTGTTTAGAGTCTTCAATTACAATTCACAACTACTGTTTTAGTGTATAGTTGCTATTGAATATTGGCAAAACAAATAACAAAAACAAATGATAAATATCAACTTAACAGAATAAGTGAAGTTAAATAAAGAAAAAATGTATTCAAGAATTCAAGACCTCTAGAGACAAGTACACTGAATCGTGAATACAAGATTTGAAGATCTCTAAAAGAGTCAAGACTCAAGAGAAGTTAATACAATTTATAAAGATTAACCAGTAACCTGTAACCGGAACGTGATTCCGTTATTCAAATCAGCATTATTGTTGATCAGTGTCGCCAATCTCATATAATTTTTCAGTGGCAACCACAGGTATATATAAATAGGTATTTAATATTTTTAATTTTTATATATTTGTATTTGTATTGTGTGTCGTGTGATGGTTTAGTACTTTAGACAGTGTCTTTAGTAGTAACTCGTTCTCGTCTCTTTATAATTGTATAATAATTAATAAAAACATTTAATGTACCTACAAGTACAATTAGTACGAGTTCAGAGAAGCTTAGCATTAATTGCATATTTATTTTGCACTATCATAATCTACCATAACAGAGTACTTAACTGAGTAAGTAACAAATAGGTAAATTTTATTGCTAAGACAAAGTTAGTTTTGTAATTTTATTTAGTTTATATATTATTTCAATTAATTAATAATTATATCAATATTTTATTTCATTTAATAAACAACCAAAACTGTTAAATTTAAATTAATTTTAATTGTTATCGTAGTATGGTGATTTACCTAATGCTATGTTTTCTTAGAAGCGCTTGAAGATTTCCGATAAATTTCTTTTATTAATTTTGTTTATAAATATAGATTATTGCATAAAATATGATCCATAGACCGATAGACCATAGTTGACACAATGTCATAACGTCAAATGTGTCATAACGGCCGTTTTTGTAAGTTTTTATAAGCCATCATAAATCAGCTACAAATATTTTAAATAATAATAAAAAATTGGTTAGATAGTTAATAGGTAGATACTATACGTCTTATACTTATTTACAATATATATTATATATATGTATAATGTCTTATATATTAATTGATATTATATAAATTACATAGGTATATTCTTAACCAGCGTAGCGAAAAATGTTTTACCATACAATTTCTATTTGAAAACCTGAAGCACGCTCTCATGATTCAGTGTAACAATGAACATAATTTTTTTTTTTAATATAATATATGCACTTTGCAGTAAAATAAAATACTTATGTACATGTTATGTAATTTTTTTAAATTTTAAGCTATTTTAAAGACATTTTTTTAGTGCATTTTTTGAGTTTTTTAAGACATTTTTACTTTTTTTTAAGTGTATTTTTCTCTCGATTTTTAAAGATGTTAAAATCCCAGCCCTCATCATAATTCATAATGGTATACATTCTATTGTATTTTTAATGTCGAGGACGTTAATAATGTAATCGATAGGTATAGGGATATACAGGAATGGTTTAAATCAAATCTGATCATTCGCAAGTACATTTAATTTGTCTGTTTAATAATAATAATATTTATAAATAAAAAAATAATAAAAATGATTAAAAATGAGTTTTTCTATAAAAAAAGCCCCTGCATTCGTAAACATATTATATGACTTAAATGTTAACATGTTCACTGAACCGATTCCATTTATATGCCATTTAACTATTTAAGTAAAATAAATGTTCAACATGGTGACATTGTGTTTATAGCCGCTTAATAGTATCTAATATTTATTATTTTAAACTTATCTTGAGTAAAGATCATTTTCTATATAAAATTAAATTAAAAGCCTCACACTTTCCTGATTTTATATAAACATTTTGAGCCAATCATAATAATTTAAAACATTTGAATAATACAATATATGATGTATGATATATATTATATCATGTGTTTGTATTATTACTATTGTCTCCATAAAATGTCTATATTTGTAAAGTTGGGTAACTGTAACACCTACTTAGGTTAAATTTATATATTTTTGTACATTATATTGGGCTCACAGCCCGTAATAAATAAATAATAATAATATTAATATGGTTTTACAAATACCTATGGCGAAATTTCATTACAATATATTTCTATAGTTTCACAAGTAAAATTAAATATCTATACAATTTGATTGAGGTTGATTAATTATGTTAGTAACTACCCAGGCCGGGCGAAGCTTGTATTATTATTTTAGATACAATATTGATGGAGACGTATTTTTTAATTTTAACATGAAATTATAATTTATAACTCATAAAATATAATTTATTGTGGTCTTTGGGAGAATATACTACGTACATTATACTCATGCTTCTTTTTTATTATTTCATTGCAGTGCTATTAGATTGTATAGGTATACTAGGCTACATATAGCATATCCGCA
>VUJU01004433.1:0-18705 GCA_009835225.1 Aphis craccivora
TTCATAAAAATATTTTTGTATAAGTATCTAAGAGTTGAAAATTTAATACAAGGTTTTTCATAAGTTTAGCTTACAATAATTATAAAATAACTTAAATTTTGACGTATCAGGCCATTAAAACATAAACCACCAACCACCTTTTTTACCAACCACTGAAAATTATATCCTAGGCTGACAAATCATCTTCGTTCAGAATCGTTTTTCGTATACAATGATAATTATCATTGGATTCAAATTTAACCGTCCTACAATATATAGTGATCCACACGGCACCTAATGTACAGCAGAGCGGTACCCACTTGCCCGCTTTTTTTATTTAATTTTAAACATCACTTATTATAATGTAGTACGACATGTGCATTTACTTATGCTATTATTAATAAGTATCTGTATTACTATCATTTTGGTATAGTTTTTCAGATTACATTTTGTCTTGTCAATTATTCATCGAACTTATACTTCACGCCACGAATATACATAATATGATACTTTTAATACGATTTCAGTTTTGCGTTTTTCAGTAAGTTTTCTGATAATAGGAACAGGAAAACAATAGCAACATTTTTCAAATCAAATTGAGTTAACTTCTTTATAAACCTTCTAACACATCATACACTGTATACCTCAGTGTTTAATATAAATTTAAACATTAATTCTTGTTTCATGCACGATGCATGTTAGATCACAAAATAACACGTCGGTGGAACAGACATTCTAGTCATGGCGTAGTCACTTGTTCGGTCATTAAAACTTTAAACTGCCGCCGGCCATGTTTAAGAACTCAGACCTTTCGTCTAACAAACAATCGATTATCCCTCAAGTCATTCAAATACACATAAAAAATGTTATTCTTTTTTTAAATGTTTATTCGTACTTATATAATATGCACATGACAAATCCAAATTGTTATATAGTTGCAAAAACTCAATCAAACGCTTAAACACATATAATATAATTAGGACACGGATTACTAGGCGTTCGAATACTATTATTGATTAGTTTAAAAAGTTGTGATTTTTATCTACAACTTTGCCAATTGAATTGGAAACTATAATGTTTCTATAACAATTACAATTTTAAGATGCATATTCAAAACTTTTTTATTATTACTCATAAATTCATACTTTTGCGATGTTTACAAATAAAATACGCATAAAACATAATTTGAAAATAAATCAATTTAAAAAAAAAAATAATAAAATATTTGTTCACAGATTCAAAAGCTGGACATAAGTTACCTATCATACTTATTTTTAAATTTATTTTTACTCACGTACGCTTTTGCTTATTGATTTTCACTTATTGATAATATACCTACGCTTGACTTTGTTATTGTTAAAGTAGTACCCCAGAACCAGTGACGTAGTTTATACACAGTGAATTATTTTTTGACTGATGTCAAAATTTAAATTTTACCATTTTTAATGCATATTTTAATGACAATACATGCAAGTGAATGCATGTATAATATATTATGTATGCATTTTTGGAACTCATAATAACGTACCTATCTCTACCCATAATAATTTAATATGATATATTATACTTTTTTATACGATTAATTGGAATTAAGTACATAATACAAGGAGTTAATGAAACAATCTGTGTGGTACCACGGTATTAAAAACACTTGTATAATATAATAGAAACAGAATAATTAATAACGTTAGGTTTAATTATTTCGTAAAACGTAACAATAAAAGATTTTTATACTTAACACTCATTCAACATTGATTAGTATCATTCTTCGTAAACGTTCTCAAGGGATTAAATTCGATATGGCGAATTTTCGGATGAGAAGTATACTTATCCCTTCTAGCTTATAATTATTCCTTCAACATTTGTTCAGCTGTTACGATATTTATATTATCATTATTTCACTAAAAACCACGTTTCCCTTTATGTGTAAGCTCCATCTATGCATACATATTCAAAGACACATTTTTCCCCTTGTCAGTAAAACGTTTAAAATGTATTATTATCGTTTGTAAATTACATAATACGTTACTCGAGTAGTAAACTAAACACCCGGTTATTAAGTTTTTAATTTGGTCAGGTATATATTATATATATTTTTGGAGATGAGATAAAAAATATACACGAAGTTACTAGACCGTAAATATTTCCATCAAATTTTCCACCAGCTTTAATTGAAAAAAAGTTTATTGAAAGATATAAAATATTTTACCAGTTGTATAAACCCGTGTAGAATTCATACATTTTTTTTTTTTTTTTTTGGTTATAAACGAACATTTTATCATTATTAAAATTAGCAATTTATAATATTACTTCAATTAAAACTCGACGATGGGTTTTTTTTTTTTAATTACTCTTTTAAAACCGTACGTTTTTACCCTTTAAATGGCACAAAGAGTACACATGGACGTTTCTATATTAATTAATTTTTCGATCGTCGTTCATTTATATTATCATATTATATAGTATTACCGTGAGTAATCAACGTACACCCGACAAACGTGTACATAAACAATATTATATTTTACGAAAATTTTGATGCGTTATCATTAACAAATATTCATCGTTCGGTTAGTCGTGAAAAAATATTATGCTTACACGACGTATGATGGTTAGACGTTAGGCTGAAATATTAAAGCCCGACAATCATATTATATTATATACGTGGTGCAAGAGGGCGATTATTGTCGTCTGGGTGGGGGATTTTTTTTTGGTTTTTGTTTTATGCGTATTTTTTTGGTATTTTTCTGTTTCACGTGAGATGACGATCGTCGTCGTTCACAAAATTCGGTCGCCAGATAATCGGTTACAACCCGGACAAGCGGACCGGGTGCGGTACCCACGGGGTATACGGCGCGATATAAGCGCGGGACTTTGAAATCACGTCATCAATCTTCCGGTCACATTCCCCCGAATAAGCGCACCATCTACAATGTAGATTCTACATGTAGAATGATGTATAAATATATGTATAAAAATTATGTGTATATGTGTGTGTACATTTGGATATATGCGCGAAACGGTAAAGTTATATGGTATGGCAGAGACAACCGACGAATGGGCGCGGGCTGCGCGGGATAACGATAAAACGGTTGAACATTCGTTCACCTTTGACCCGTTTTCGTTATATTCTCTTGAACATTTTTTTCCCCATTCTTTTGGTTCCGAGACCGGCCACGTGCCTAAATAGCCCGAAAAACCGTCAAAGTTTTTGTGCGTGTTCCGTTTACTATATTATGTGTGTATATATAATAATAGATATGCGACGTGTAACCTTTGTATATGTGTACAATAATATTATGTATACCGCGTATTCCACGATGTACAATACGTATATATAGTGCATGTATGCATACTCGTTAACAGACACGCACACACAGTCACAGAGCGGTTGGAAAAAAAGTTTGTTAAAATTAAAATTAACGAAAACATCCTGCTGCGAGTCGGAGCGCGGGTTTTGCCCTGAAAAATCTTCCACGCAACAATAATCTCTCGATAGTGCATATACGGTACGTGCGGAGAAAACGCTTTCTAAATCGACAGTCCGATCCTAATTTCGTTGTGTTACTAACGTGTGGGTGCGTATTATTCTATGTATAATATATTAAGGTCGGCATCCGAATATAACGTTATACATTTTATGAAAATGTTCAAATTTAAGTTTAGATACATCGACTCTTTAAAAAAAAAACCATCCGCTCAACGGTTATCGGTAAACCGAGCAGATTTTCGTTTAAAACAAATTTCCACGTACAAATTAAAATCTTGATTTTTAAATTAATTAAAGTCTATTCCTTATTAATTTATTGTTTTTTCAAATATTGAGATTATATAAATAAAAGACCTTACATATTTTATTGAGAATATAAATTATTTCATTTTATACTTCACTTTAATAAAATGTATATTTCTAACACCTTACATTACTTAAATATAATAGCTTAAACATTTTTTTAATGAAAAAACAATAAAATAATTAATTATCTTTCATCAAATCTAATAACTGTAATAACTCACATATATTCTTAGTAAATTTTGAGATGTTTTCGTGGAATATTTCATTTGTAATTTACATGTTCATAATGTATATAATATACAAATAACTTGAATATTTAATATTCTTTCGTTGAGCATAATTTTTGAATTCACTCTTCGAATTTCATGCAGTCATTTATACATATAATATATATATATATATATCAGGTTATCTGAAAAAACATATATTTTTTTTATAATTTATGATACCTTTAATAAAAATATTATCTATGATTTCAGTACTATTATAGTGCGTTATCGTATTAGATAATTTACTTTTATTGTCGTATGCTACTGTAGTTTTTGTTAAAAACTATATAATTGAAATAAATTAAAAACAATATTTTAGATTGAATTTAATGTACACAAATTTAATGCGTATGGTGTTTTTAAATTAAAGTTATTTACAGAAAATGAAGAAAATAAATAAAGTTAAGAAAAGTTTAATTATTATTGTGACTTATAAATAAAAAGAATAATATCTTTGTTTATTTTTGAAAATAAGTCAATTTAATTTGTTAAAAATATCTTCATTTTTTTTTCATTTTTACAGCATCAATTAAAAAAATTGTTAGCTTTACAAAAAAAAAAAAAATATACATATATTAAGTAAATGTTGGTGTAACAAGATATTTGAGTACAATTAATATTATACAACAATAGTAGTATTTAAATTAAATTGTATACATTAATTGGTTCTAAAAATTATAAAGCATTTAGGAAATTATTACCCTCCAGAGAACTAAAGGTTTTTTTAATATAATAGTATACATGTTAACAAATTAAAAAAAAATAATAAATAATACTTTTAGGCATAATTAAATCATATTTTATAACATACAATACTACATTATTGAATTTTATATATGAATAACTAATAACCTTTGTTGTTAATGTTTTTTGCTCAATAAAAAAAAAAAATAAAAAAATACTAAATTATTATATTTAAATACTTGTATGTTTTATTGCTTAATAAAACAATGACATTTAAAAAATAATGTTATTTTATAATACAACATATCCTTTATGTAAGCGAGATAGATGAGTTTTAACAACGCCTATGAATATTAAAAAAAATATTTGCCACTAGTACTTACCTTGTCGTTAAAAGAATTTTTACAATAATAACCGTATAGATACTAGTGAATATATTTATTACTGGTAACTAATATTTTTTAAAATACAGAATATTTGATATAAGTCTTACATTAGGACTGTCAATACTTTTTTACTGATTTATATTTTATTATTTCGAACACTCGTAAACGTATAGTTGTTCAAGAGTGAAGTTTTCAATTTAATGTTAAACTCTTCTATAGGGAAAAGGATTAAAAAGCATTTAAGCTTAGTATCCCAAAATGGCCAAAGTCAATAAATATATAAATAATATGGTAAATGTTAAATAATCGATTAAATATAAATATTGATATTAAGAGGACGCCATACCTGTATGTGTTGTCTCTGTCTTATACACGCGTAACATGGTTAAAAACTGTTTTGCGCGGGACAACTTTACTCCCTCGATATTTATATCAAAATTACCAAAATTTTAAATCGCATTGAGAAGAAATTTACCTGTGTCGTAGCGTTTTAATTTTATAGTGGTAACCAATAATTTCTAATAATTAGATGAAAAACCCTAAAGTTCTCAAACCGATAACTTTAATTGTATTAATGTTATCGAAAAAATTAAAAGACTACGACACAGGTAAAGTTCTTCCCAATGGGATTTATAATTTTGGTAATTTTGATATAAATATCGAGGGAGTAAAGTTGTCCCGCGCACAACAGTTTTTAACTATATTACGCGTGTGTAGGACAGAGACAACACATATAGGTATGGCGTCCTCTTAATTTATTGCTATTGAAATATTGTTAACACGGCGAAATAGGTATGCAATTTAGCTACACCATCGTCTGTGTTTCAACATTTTATCTGGTATCTTATTGGCAAGAAAATAAGTACACGACACAATTGATAATTTGACAATTTGACACAATAATAAAATACAAAAATAATACTCAAAAATCTAATTGATAAAAAAATCCTCATTACTTATATTATCCATACAGTATTTTTTGATTTAAAAGCCTCAAAAAATTCATACATTGTATTTTACTATCTATTTTAACAATTGTATTTTTAAATCACAATACTTATGATTTTAAGTATATATATATATTATTATTTATTAGTGATAATATATTATATGAATATAAAGTATAAACAGTAATTGTACTGTTTTTAGTAAAATTTAAATCGAAATGAAAATACAGCACATAATATGTTATTGTTGTACCTATTTAAATTATATATAATATTTAAACATTAAAAATTAAAGTATTATACAAATTATATTTTTAGTATATTACTTTTAAATCATCAAAAACGTTGTTCGTGTTATTAATATATTGATTTTAAGCTTACAATTTTTTCCATTTCATGTAACAACTTAAAAATCAAATAATATGTAACTACATAATACACTTTATTTTCTATTATAAATATATACATGAATGATCCATTTAGTATTCAAAAAATGTTTCTATTTGTACGATAAACGACTATGTGAAATTGTTCACTATAAGTTCTTTGACTATTTACTTAAATATGTGCATACAATAATATCATACATACACAATAACCAAAAAATAAAAATAAAAAACAAAATGCTATTTATTATATAATTTCAATTTAAGTTGTAATGAAAAGTAATCAAATATTTATTTTTGAATGAGAAATGCATTGCTTATTATATTTGTTAACTTAAAAGCATATTATCTTATTGATTATTTATAACACATAAGAATATTGATAACTATATAATTTGAAAATGGGTTATTAGTAATAATTTAACATGCATAGATAGAGGACATAGTAGTTTATTATTTGTTAACTTCCTGAAAAGGGTAACCCAAGGTTCAAATTATTAAGTTTTTTTGATATCAAAAGAAAATTGTTCCATGATTACGTATGATTCCTCAAACAGTTATCAAATTAAGTTATATTGAAATTGTAAAAACATATTGTATCATGATAATTAGCTTATCGTTTTGTCTTACAACTAATAAAGAGCTTTAATTTTTTTTTTAGTCGTAATTTATATTTAGTTATATTCATATTAATGTATGTATAAACGCTCGATATATTTAAATATCACAAACGAAATAATATATGGGTACTTAAAACAATATAAATTTATAAAGAGGAGTTGTACAACACAATTGTATAAAATGACATTGCAAAAAATTGTAATATATAACAATAGATTAGAGAGATAGATAATAATGATATGTTGAAAGTATTTTATATTAGTATAACATAACAATGTATTAATGTAATACAAAGAAAAATTGTTTAACTCAACTTTAAATAACATGTGAATATAATAATTACGAGGTTATTTTGAAAATTAATTTTTAATGTATGAAAATTAAAATAATAGTAATAACTGATAAATCAAATATGGATAGCTGGATGATGTGGGAATTAAGAAGTAGAGATTCGATAATAAAGGTTAATTATAACATAATATTATGGAACATTTAGGAAAAAAAATTAGAGGAATAAAAATTAATAACATTTTTTTTTTTTTGGATGTATTTTATTTTTAATAATATAATAATACAAATGTGATGAATGACAAAATGTATGCAATTGAAACTGTCACAGTAGGATTATATAAAATACAAAATAAATCATTGCCTGTGCTTAAATTTAACGAGCAATAAAAACTTTAAATATGTTAATATTATTACTTTAATGATTTTTTTTTTCGTTTACTGGTATTGAACAACGACTGAACAAAGTTTTTAATGTCAATTCTGTGTAAAATTCATAATACATTTTATACATTTCAAAACAGAGTCAGAATTATTTATGATTCATATACGAGGATGACTGAAAACGCCAATTAATGTAAACTAATTTTAATGTTATATTTTTAAAACATACATAATGAGACTGTTTTACGTATAATGATAAACTAAACCGTGTTATGTTCTCACTTCTAAAAACAAAGGTTGTTTTATTAAAAGAATACCTTATTATATAGTATACCTAACATTAAAATTTGTATATATTCGCTTATAATACAATTATTGAACGATGTGATTATAATATATATTAAAGAAAAAAAAAAATCATTATGATATATTAACTAAGCTAGACAAATATAACAGTGACCAGTGTTATCTGCTGCAAGTGCTACGATAATAACATCTGACTTACATGATTTACGAGAGAGAAAAAGGCCCGTAAATATTTTCAAAGACATTTTGTTGGCTCTCGTATTTTGGTTTTCTACTTCAACGATAATTTGGAAAAAGAGATGTACAGATAGAAATTCTACGTGTGTTAAGTTTAAGTCTGAATACATATCAACGCATTCCTGCAGTCAGCAAGTGATATACGGTCAGATTACTATTTAATATACATTTATGCCTTTATTCTAATTCCATAAATACCATGAAAAAAATACCTATTATAAACATAAGGTAAGTAAAATGTTTTTGATTTTTTTAAAATTCAATATTATATCAATATAATGTATTAATAATTGGTAAAATGCTTATAAAAATCTCAAATTATTATTGTATGAATACTTTATTTACAAAAAGTTATTATTTTTATTAATACACGTTCAATAATATTGTAGCTTATTAACATTTAAAAACTATATAAATCGATAACAATAATTGTAAAAGTTGAAATAAAGTTGTAAAGTAAAATTATATTATACATAATTTAACTTAACTTGGTGAAAACTCATATGTTTTATCTAAAAAATGTAAATCAATTTTTTGTAATAAGTATTTCTGGTCTAAAGCTAACCATGAAGTAAATCACATGAAATTAAGAAATTTAGTTGTTTATTTTTTTTTTTTTTGCTCTACTCACTACTGTGTAGAAAACAGAGACAGTAAACGTGTGTTGATGAACCCCCTTGCGCTCTAGCGCTACTGCTAAATTAAGTGTAATTTAATGCATTTTTCATACTATTTAAAAATGTAAATTTATTTTTTAATATCTCGTAACACTGTACTTCCAGTGTTCATAATATATTTGACTAGAAATATCAAGTCGTTAAATGTAATTAATTTCAGTTTCGCAAAGAATGACTTGAAATTTCCAACTACCGTTTTCATTAACAGTGTTTTAGGGTTGCTTTTTTTCCCTTTTTTTTGTTCATTATATAATAATATGTAAAGTTTATAACATCAAATCGTAAGGGACTTGAATGTTTTTTACTGTTGTACATATAGAATACAGAGTATGTTGACCAAACTATTTTTCTGTTTTTATTAGTTATTTTGTTTACGACGATCTATGTCTAAAAACATTCAAGATAATATTTATATTGACCTTGATTTTTGTAATCCAAAACAAACGATCACAATAAATGTCACATATGAAATGTGTTGTATTTATTATAAAGTGAAAACGAAGCATAACCAAGACACGTTTTCGGTACATGACTATTGTATAGTGTAGCATTCAGCTTTTCACGATCACGCATTAATTAATTTTAAGATAAGTACTACATTTTGTATACATTTCTTTGCACACACGATAATTAGTAAATGTTTTGTAAACAGAATTGAAACTCCAAATAACATAGTAACAGTTGATGAACAAATTTAATTTACATAATGTTAACACCACTTTCTCAGATGTTTGAAGTTTATAAACAACATAAGACGGAATTGTACGTAATTAATTACTAATTATATTTATCAAATACATACCTACGACCACGCAGAGTGTGTGTGTGTTTTCCAAGATCATTTTTTCTACTTAAGTTTAACTCTTATAATTTCAAATTCCATATTAATATAATTTGTCACGTTAATAGTAATTCATGCTCTAACGTTTTTGCTACAACCAAAAAAATCACTTAGAAAAATTTAGGACCTAATAAATCGAAACGCAATTATTTATAACTTCACTTTTCTTGTAGACAATATGATTTTACAACGAAGTTGTCTTGTTCAAATTATTATAGCCGATAATCGTTTAATGTAATAACAACAATAATAAAAATTAATGCGTTATGTTATGAAATTTCATCCTGTTATTATCTAACTGATTCTTTGTTATCGATTCACATAAACTCATATTATGTGTTTTATAATTATTATTTTTTTTTTAATTAAGAGTTAAGTACAAAACCACGTGGTGTTTTCTATTTGAACGTGATGGTTATTAAAGGTGAACATTTTGATAAATTTGCTTCGCCTATAAAAAGAACTAAATAAATTGTAATAAAGAAATAAACTTTCATTTATTCTTGGAAAGAGATTCAAGTCAATTTTATAAGTATCATAAAAAGAAGCTAAAATAGTAGATACATGGTTTTTTTTAAACTAATAACTTTTTAATCTTAAGATTTTAATGAATAAAATAAAATATTTTGTCTTATCTATTTTCAATTTATTTGCATTAAACGTTTTATAAATTTAACTTTTTAGATTTCTAAATATAATAATTATACCCACTAAAATAAATTAAATCTGCATTATTAAAAAATTGTTTTATATATAATTTCTAACTCATATGAATATAAAATAATACTACTCACTTTCAAAATGTTTTTCTCATTGGTTTTTAACTTATCTATATGATATAATTACTTACATAGCATGCCTATTACTAAACAATAGACTAAATCTTAATCAATTTGTATTATTATTATTATTATTATTGTACGGTTTTTTTTTTTTTAAATTTAATTTCCAACTCAATAAAAATTTAGAATAAAAAAAAAAATATATTTGTATTATACAAACAATAATATTTTATTTTCGTATGAAATTAGAGGTAAAGTTTACGAGAAACAATTATATGGTCGTAATATTAGTATTAATTTAATCTCATAGTCCCCGGAGTAAAATATACTCTAACTTTATCATTATGCAACAACTCAAATTGAGCTTATCGTATTGTTAATATGGAAGAAGGGTCTCTTGGAGTTTCATTCATTCGAGCCATATAGACCCATTGTGGATCTGCCAACCGGAACGCTGTTCTTCTTGTCACAAACGTGCTAATTGTCACGTGCTTAATCTATTTCTACCCAGCGTCAATAGAATTTTAACTACCTATATAACTGATTATGTAGTATAATAATAGTCTATTCTTTCCATTTTATAAAAAGTGTTCTTTCATTAAACAACAAAGGTTAATGATTAAATCGTCACCGAATTGGTGGATATAGGTATTTAGTTTGGTTTAAGACAAATGTGTTTGAATATAACGATAGAACGACTTGGAATAGAAACTTAAACGCAGACTTGGGTAGTATTTCAAATACATTATTTTAAATATTTTTTAGCATTAAAATTAAATGTTAAATTTTGCGTTATAATATTCTGAATCATAAAATAATATACAGTTCTATAATATAATTATTTAAAATACAATATTATATATTTTAAAATTTAACGTAACTTCAATTTTTTTTTTTTTTTAGAAGATGTGTTTTTAGTATCTAAAAAAAATTTAAAAATATTATTTTGCATAAGCTGTATTCAATTATTTACTTCAAATAGTCTTTAAGTATTTTACTCAAGTCTACTAAATTAAAATAATATAGTAATATAGTTATTATAGTTACCTGCAATCACATGATGTGTATACAAATTATATACAATTAATTTGTTATACCTACCGTATTTTTAAAATGAATTATAACAAATAGGATATTCTATCACTAATACTCAAAGAGAAAATATATGTATGAACTGGAAAATTATATATTTTTTTTTTATGCATTATTTATATGTGCTAAATTAACTTATTTTATATATTAATGACCTAGAATATGACAAATGTGATTTTATAGTATTATAAAATTTGTGCATGATTTCATAAACGTCAAATTGATATATTTTGTTTTCGTGGTAAATAATGGCTATAATATATCTTTTTACGATTTTTATGTAATTTTATTCTGTTAACATTTATATAACAATTATTGATGTACCGGACGTTATAGTATCATGAAAATAAAATTATATTGAATAAAACGATTTATCATTTTTGAGTTTATTTGATATTATAACGAATACCTACAGTTTAATAAATATATTATGAAATTATACATAATAATTAATAATTCCATTTCTGGTGGTCGAAATACTAATTATTAAACTAAAAACCTCTGTAATTATGAACTGTTATGACACAAACAGTATAATTAATATTAAACGAAATGATTTAATACGTGTAATTATTCAAGTAACCATCATGTCTTATACCACAGATATGACGATTTTATGTTTTTCCTTCTAAAGTCCCTAGAATACACAACCCATCATTCTCTGCGATAAAGAGCTTTACCCGTTTAGGGACTTTAAGGCCGTCCATCCTGATTAGGGTACTAGTACTACGTACTTAAGGACACACTTACTTTGTCGAGTATTAAATGGTTGCACTTAAGAACGCATCGAGTGTTTCTAATAATCGTGTTCAGGTCCCACGAAGGAGTGTAATATTCACCTAAGTGGACGACCTTCGGAATAATTCTACTGGCAAAGTGTCCTCAAACATTACCGGGCAAAAACAAAGGATTTCCATTGAATGTTCGGCCATGCGGTACACGATAATACATATTATTATATTTATAGAATATAGCGTGGTACGGTGCGTGTATAGCACCGACATCCGGCACGAGCTGATTAACAAACAACGGGGGCACGACATGAGGGGTAATACTGTCACGTGTGCTCTAAACACCCTTCGACCCCTGTCCATTTATACCCATCCAGGTTTCCCGGAATTCGATTAAAGTACGTAGCCCGGAGAGGAAGAACGGATAATGCGACGTCTGGCAGTGAATACAAAATATTGCAAAAACATGTATTAAACCGACAATATACGTTATACCTCCATTGAAATTCAATATTTCCTCTTAAGAGAAACAATTTATAATAATATAATATAAAACATAATATCAGCGAAAATAAGTTTTTATATATTTAGGTATATTTATAATCTTCAATTTGTTTTCAACACTACTGATATTCCTTTTTTATGAAAAACTATATGGACATTGTATATTATTATATTTGATATAATTTAAAATATTACTAGAGCACTATAAAAATAATACCATATTATTTATGTTAAAAAAAACTACTGTCATTAGGATACCTAATATAATATCTCGTATTTAGGCGTCATATAGATACTAATAATTGCTGATAACAAAAGTAAAATAAATCGCTGTACATTTTTTTTAAACTTATTTTTTCTATACACAATCTATAAAAAAAATTATTTTTTATCAGTGCTGGCGATGAACGAAAGGTATGAGATCGATTAACTTTGGTTAGGTTAAAAGGTCTTCTACTGAAAGCACGTGGTCATGAGGCTTTATTATTAAACTATTGAATACAAACATAGCTACATATTGACAATGCGATCTAAAAAGTCATATTTATATTAGATATTAGATAATTACATTAATAATAAAGGTAAGTAAAACTAAAAAACAATAATATCACATAATATTAATAATATTTTATTAAGTAATTAGTCGTATTATATATTTATTTAGGTAATAATATTTATTTGTAAAATGGCTTTTTTAGTAACATACTTAATATAATATGGACTATAACACATAATAATATATAAACTATTTTGTTATTTATACAATCGACCGTTCCAATACACTACTCGTAACAAAGAAATATGTATTAACATTATTTTCCATTAGGCCCTTTCACGGTGAATTCAGTACCCAGCAAGAAAAAAAATAACAAACCATTTTTCTTAGCAAACATCAAATTGCCGATACATGATGAAACGCTATACATTAATATGAACTACCCTAAAACTTTTTTTGCTGGAAAAACAATAAATACTAAAAAAGAATTCACTGCACTAGTTTTCCTATTAATGTATCAAATTTGTTCTCAAAAAATGTAGGTACACTGGTACAATGTTTTTATGTAGGTAGTTTGTATATTAATTATAATAAACTCAAATGGTTTTGTGGGGTGTGGCACGAAAAGTTATTATAATAATATAATACATAGATTTCCATTCGTTATTATTATTTTTTTTATTTTTCATGAAAATGTTGTGACACATACAAAGATAGTTTAAATAGTACTAATTTAAATAATAGTGTAATATTATTTTCAAGAATTACGAAAACACGCTTTAAATCTATTAGTATTTTATTCAAACAGTATAATTTTAAAAATGTACATCCAAAATATTATTTTTCAGCAACCAAATGCATTAAAATAATATTCATACACTGAATAAATTAAAATTATATCAATAATCTAAATCAAAATTATTTTTTAGTTAACGTTAAAAACGAAATTATCGTGGAAATATTTCAATTATTATGAAAATAAACTATTCATTTTATTAAATTATTTTTAAATTATTTTTAATTTTAGGTATATAATTTAAATTGTACTAACTACATACTATATTTATCTGTACGTTGTTATAATAATTATAACATTATTATTTATGAGCATTATTATCAATATATTCGTAAATATTTTAACAAACGATAAACATTTTTTTTTTAACATTAAATACCTAGTTCAGAATTTTCTTACAGAGATATTTTACAATTTTTATTTTAAAAAATCAAACTAATAAACGGGATAGTCGAATTGCACTTATTACCTAAAAATAAATGGTCGAATTGCACTTGAGTTAAAAAAAGGTATTGGTGGAACTGAACTCGAGTAAAAAGACAGGTATTAGTCGAACAGCACTCAAAAAAAGTATTTCCACAAAATTATCATACATTTGAAGGGGTTAAACGTTTAGAAAACACCAATTTCTTTTCCCACTTACAGGCTTAGGAGTTAGAACTGATAATGATTTTAATCTTTGCTGTGGTTAGAACACAATCTTTGACATGTTTCTTTTACTCGTATGTAGAATAATAAGTTGTAGATTCCATCAATCGCAATCATGGTATTGTAAAATATAAAATTTGTATCGGATTATAAATCTAAAAAATAAATCGGAAATGAGGTTTTAACATAATTTAAAATAGATACTTATATTTTGATGTAGAATACTGTACAAGATCTTTAACTACAAGGTACCAGAAAAAGTAAATGATATTGAAGAATATATTAACTTTTATGCTCAAAATTAATTACTAAGCTAAAGTTTTTAATTGATGTTGTTATTAGTTTATAACTAAAAAAAATTATCAAAATGAAAAAAATGTAATAATAACAATAATTATATTTGTTGATTTAAAAAAAAAAATTGAAAAATATATTTATAATATTATATTAACGTGATGTACGTATAAAACTATCATTTTTAACGATTAAAATCATTAATATTAAGCCTAAGCCTGTAAGTGGGAAAGGAAATGAGTGTTTTCTAAACGTTTAACCCCATAAAATGTATGATATTTTTGTGGAAATACTTTTTATGAGCCCAAGTGCAGTTCGACCACTACATGTTTTTTATCCAAGTGCAGTTCGACCATTACCATTTTTCAACTCAAGTGCAATTCAACTAAAATAAATGCAATTCGACCATACATATGATAAAATGTATCGATGTTCTCAAAAATATTCTAATACACCACTATTCTGTGTACATTTTCTAAAATTAAGATAAATATTTAACAGCGATTGTATAAAATATTAAAATATAAATATAATGAAGGTATAGATAACTATAAGTTAATATTTTTTTTAAGTAAAAAATTATTACAACTTTTAAAATTTGAGAAATAGAATATTTCATTCAATATTAAATTAGAACTTTTCTGGCATTTACGTAAAATACCAATGAGAAACAAAAACTGCCCTTAGTAGAAATTTAACAACAAAGATAATATTATATATTATATATTTTGAGATATATTTCTTTGTTGAAATTAACATAAAACGGAATTTTCCTTTAGGTCAACAATACTATAAAATAAATAAATTATATATTCTAACACATAAATGTCCATTGAATAAAAAAAGGTCGAATTGTTAATACAAACCAAATATTCATTGTTCTACTTCATTTTGTTTTTTTTTTTTTTTTTTGAGTTTTGTTTTGTGCTTATAGTATGAATATACTCCATAGTATGGTTCTATTCAATTCCACGTTTTGTTCGAATCATAAAATATGTGAAGCCAATAAGAAACACAAATAATCAATAATAAATTAATTAAAATTTTTTTTTACCTTGGGATGATATTTTATAAGCTAAAATTACTTATGTTTTATTTGTAATTTATGATTAAATATACGTTTTACAAAAATTATATTAATAGACACAAGTTACACGCATTTATGTACAAACATATCAAAAAATCGAAAATATTTATTAAATAAAAAAACATAAATCTGTAAATGTTAAAACTAAACTGTAAACATTGATTATGTTGTTACTTGGTTTCTTTTTATATATGTTTTTTGAGCTTAATTTAAAAAAAAAAAAAAAGAAATAATAAATCACTATATATTATAAACAACAAAATACAATTTCGAACCGTGTCCCACTTATGCAGTTTCATTACACAGTCTTGCAAAGATATTTGTGAACAAAATAAGGTCGTCATACGCGGGAAAATAAAATAGTAAAAACGCAAATTTTGTAGTTTACAATGTTCACAACAATATACAATAAATCTTACACTAAATTAATAAAATGTTTTACGATCGATTAAAAACGAAATTTTTATACACAATTTGTATATAAGAAATGCTTCATAAATATAATATTATTTTATTATTTTTGAGGTTTAATTTCTAAAGCTCTAAAACTCTTAAAATCTGATAATTGTAATATTAAAAAAAACGGACAAAACCTTCTAAAAATATATGCTTGAAAAAATATATATATACTTTTTTTTTCTTAACTTGTAATAAGTATTATATTTAAAATGATAATGTTAAATTTCATAAAATATTAATATTATTCTCGATTTTTCATTTAGTTTGTAAATTGTAATAGACATGCGTAGTGCAATAAAACGCATACAAATTTAAAAACATTATGTTGTATAGTTATTAGTTAGTCATGCATTTGTGTTAAGATTACTATATCAAAATTTATAATTAATATTTTTATTTTTTATTTATGAAGCTTTTAAATCTCCATATTAGTGTACAATTGTAAAAAGCATAAAAAAATTAACTTAAAATTCGGTAATATATCTTTGAAAGCTTAAAAAATACACAATTATTATAATAATTATGTAAAAATATGGACTAAAAACATTTAATATTTTATTCGTAATGTCATAAAACAAATGTAAAACTCACCTAATAATAAATCTAAATTAACCCCAAATACACATAAACGTAATAAATTCCAAATTCCGAACATAATAGTAATAATATATGTTTGAATTATTAAAACTTTAAAACGTAGGGTTATTATATCATTATATTATACCTACGTATGGTCTAACCTTACCTACTACCTACGACTAATCTACGTCAATTTTGTATCATCATTCCACGCCGGTACGAGATAAGATAATACGAGGAATGAAACAAGTACGCAACACGAGAATAACCCTGCCCCTATTGCAGGTCCTGGGCATATCTTATTTCCGTATACACTGCATTCGAGTGAGACATAGGTATTGCGCATGAGAGGTAGTGTACAGCACCTACTGTTGCAGTTGTAGAAATCGTCTCACTAATGCTCGTTTTACATAGTGATCCTACAAATCCGTTTATATGGAAACAAAACCAAATTAGCACCAACGTAGTATAACTCGTTAGCTGCAGGATGTAATAAGTTTATATGTAAATATATATATATATAAAAGATCAAAAACATCTAGGTACACGACTCGTACATATGATTGTAAACGCCAAAGTGCTTACCGGTATAACCGTCGTTGTCGCCGTCTGAATAAAGGTTAATTCCTATACAATGCCATACTATATCTATACTAAATATAAAGAACCGTCAGTCCCGAGTAGTGGAAATTTATCTTTCATTTCGACCCTCCACACCCCACTTGTCATCACTTCTATTTCGAGCGTATGCGTATTAACCTCCAGCAAATCACAGAGCATAAAATTCCACTAATGCTGACGTATTACAACAATGAGTTTGTATTAAAATATAGCCTCACTAAGTTTTTGGATTAGTTTTTCGATCTGGTCAGTCAATTACCTTCAGTCTCTTTCCAAAAAAAAATTACCAAACAAAATTATTAGAGGTCACGACGACATTATTATTGTTCATAATGCCGTAATATATATACCTCTTCTTCCATTGTTGCGTCGTACAACGACATCATATTATCGATATTATTAATATGAACACGATGAGGAGTGATACAATTGAAATAATCGGAAAAATGGGGAAAAAATAAATAATATCAAATTTATTTTTGTTGTGTAATGCATAATAAACTTTCACAGTATATTGTTATTCTAATAAATACATAATTTAGGATTATTCATTTTATCACGAAAAATCGTAAATGTTAACTGAAAAAAATCATGATAGAATGGCTTTTCCTGTGTTTTACTCTCAATCACCACAGCTTAAAAACGATTAGATTTTAAATTTTAAATTATTAGTTATTTCCTTATATAATTAATTAACATTTTATACTTTTAAAATTGTAGAATTACTTTGGTTTAGAAAATGTTACGAAGTTAACTTTTAACACTATACCCTCTATTAATTGGAGACTGCATGTCTATATTTAAATGCTATACCTTTG
>VUJU01004434.1:0-18704 GCA_009835225.1 Aphis craccivora
GTGTATAAGGTTCACATATTTTAATCAAATAATCAACATTCAATTACAGTAATTATATATATAAATATATTTTTTTAATTTAAAGAAATTCAATGAGTAATAATCTTTTATCCATAATTAGGTTAAATATATCAATACAATTAAAATTTGGTACCCACTTACTCGCTTTTTTAATTTTAAATTTTTACGAAATCGCGTAATGATAACGATTTATCTTCAAACGAATTTAAATATTTGTTATAATTCAAAAAGTATATGTCGTGAATTCTTGAAAATTTCACCAATTATTTAGATTATCATTCTCTTTACGTGATTTAATATTCAAAATATTTCGCTGTTTTTAATGCTATTTATAGGTATTTGAGTATTTTTTTTTTGTTTATATATTTTTTATAAATATCGATAAAAATGTTGGCCAAATCAAAATACTTGAAAATTTAACATAAAGTTTCTCATAAGTTAGCTTTATAGTGATTCTAAAATTATAAGAATACATAGGCACAATTTTTTTTTTATTAGCATTTGAAGTTCAGATATTGACAAAAATTCGTCAAAATAATAAATATTTGCAAAATTCTTTGTAGGTATAATTCAAAAAAATTGCTGTATAAGTAGCTTAGAATTGAAAATTGAATACAATATTTTCCATAAGTTTGGCTTACAATAATTATAAAAGAACTTACATTTTTGTGTATTCAGGCCGTTAAAACGTAAACCACCTTTTTCACCAACTGGAAATTATATCCCAGACTGACAAATTATCTACGTTCAGATTCGTTGTTCGTATACAATGATACCTATATAATTGGATTCAAATTTAATACATCAATTATAGTGACTTACTATACAGTGGAGCGTTACTCACTTGACCACTCTTTTTTATATTTATATTTGCATTTGGTATATAGGAATTGTACAGATGGTATTATATATAACTGTTATCAACATAACGATATTTCTTGGTTTTATAAATAATAATATCATCCACAGATATCTTAAAGTCAGGTATAAACTACATTATTAATTACAAAAACAAGTTATACCAAAAATTTTCTTCGTTAAAAAGAAATAATTATCAGCATCAAATCTAGATATTCAGAGTTCAGACATTCAGTTTAGTAGACCACAATTATATTATAACAAAAATGCGTTAATGTTTTGCCCTTCGGTTGACCTTTTGGCTTAATAAATTCTACAAAACCACTTTTGTCTACTGATTTTCATCAAAATACAAGGATATAGCATATTTTATTTGAATAAAATTATTAATTTAAAGTCTTAATAACTAGAGTAGACTAATGAGTACCTAATGATGATAGACTAGAACACATCATAGACTATATAGAGTATAGTACCTACCTACTAAATATTGATTAATAGACTTATACATAAACGTCATAAGTATTACTGTTAGGTAGTAGGTTAGGGTAGTTCCTTAAATCGTGTAATTCAAGTTAAAAAAAAAAAGTGGGTAAGTGGGTACCGCTCTGCTTACATTAGGTGCCGTGTGGATCACTATTTTATATTATAGGAGGGTTAAATTTGAATCCAATGATAATTATCATTGTATACGAAAAACGATTCTGAACGGAGATGATTTGTCAGCCTAGGAAATAATTTTCAGTGGTTGGTGAAAAAGGTGGTTTATGTTTTAATGGCCTGAATACGTCAAAATTTAAGTTATTTTATAATTATTTTAAGCTAAACTTATGAAAAATCTTGTATTAAATTTTCAACTCTTAGGTAAGTAGTAAAAATTTTTATGAATTATACCTATAAAATAATTTGCAAATATTCATGCTTTTAACGAATTTTCGTCAATATTTGAACTTTAAATGCTAATAAAAAAAAGTTGTGCCTATGTATTCTTATAATTTTTTAATCACTATATTAATATCTTATGAGGAACTTTGTATTACATTTCGTAAAAATTGGAACTATAAACGCTTATAAAAAAAAATTGTGWCTAACGATTTTTAATTTTTTTTAGCTACAATAAAAACAACTCATAAGGAACCTTGTATTAAATTTTCAAAACTTTTTGGTCATCCAAAATTTTTTTATCGACACTTCAAAAAAAATTTCTCAATAAAATCGAAAATTTCTGTGGTCTATAAATAACTTAAAAAAAGTCAAAATTGAAAATTTTACTGTATATAGATAACACTGACATAAGTATTTGGTGAAAATTTCAAGAATTTACAGTGATTAGTTTTTGAATTACAACCGTATAAAAAAATCAATTTGGTCGAAAACTTGTTTTGCGTAAAAATTCCCGTTTTTCCTTAATTTTTTTTTTGGTTTTTCCCGGCGCTTTTGAAAACTATTGGGAAATTCAAAAAATGACCTCCCCAATGCACCAACTAGATTCATTTGGTACAGGAAACCCCCCCCCCCAAAGTTTGAAATTGAAGCATTATTTCGACACGTTCTCGTGTACAGACATACAAAAAAAAAAAAATAACACACAACATTGTAAAATCAATACATTCATTGCTCCGCTCAGAATCTAAAACATATATACTGCACATATTATGCTTATTGTAAATTACACTTACAGATTGTATATTTTCTAAAATAAATAAAAAAAATATATATATATATTATTATTTCGAATACTCCGTCAATACAACGGCCATATTAACTATAAAATAGTGTAAAATATAGGGTCGATTGTTCACACTAGTCACAATTGTTTAAATAACGTTTATTATTTGATATTATGAGCTCTGTCGTTTGTATTATGTTCTTTTTTTTTTTACAATTTTCAGTTTTGTACACTTTCCTTAGACACGAAAAATATGTTATTTTCTATGTGTGCATTGAAGAAACTTTTCCCTTTTACTAAATTTCGATCAAATACAATTTTTGTTGAAATTTTTTGTTTGAAATTTGAAACTCGAAAACCACGCTGGCGAAACGAAACTGGTATTATGATGTTTATAGTATAGGTATAAGCATTATCTTTATTATTTCACGCGTTATAAGGGATAGGGCATAATATATATGTATTTAGTACTAAATAATAAGCAAAAAGTGGCGTACGTCGGTTTATATATAGCTATATATACATTAAGTACTAACCATCATATTCGTCAGCAGCCGTGAGTTTTAATTCCGCAAAAAGCCAACGCGGAATCATAAAAATAAACGTACCGTGAACACCGGCGGCGATGGTGGGCCCTCCGAACGACTCACCGCGCGAACTTTAAATCAAATTATACGGCCCCATGACGTTCGCCAGACTATATTAAATGTATTATGCGCACAAGGCACGGTCGCGGTCGGGTATTGTCATGTTATACTGCACACTTCTGCTGCAGCCTCGGCAATCTCTATCGTCTCGGTTGTAGCATCGGCATATCAACCCCGAAAACTGCAGCTGTAATGACCATATATTAGTATAATATATCAATTTAAAAATAATATAATTTTAAATTTTAAATATTGCCAATTAGTTTTAAGGCAATTCTTTCGTTTAAACCGGGGTAGTAAATACAAGAATTTTTTGAAATTATATTGTTTAAAGTATAAAAGAGTAAGAACATACTATTTTGCATGTATATATGATTATTTACAATATTTGCTTAAAAAATAATGATTAAAATTCAATACATTTCTGAGAATATTATCTACCTATATGTTTGAGATAAAAAAACAACATCTTGTCAAAAATTAAAATAGACATATTTTCGTCCGCTACCACTTACAAGAGATAAATTATCAAATCATGCAAATTATACATTACTGCGCATGATGTGATGACTAATAACGCTGTGAACAACTAAAATCATAATATAATATTATATTATTTCGATTCCACCACTTTTTAAGTATCATAAAAATAATTATGAAATATAAAAATAAATAAAAAAATATTATTCATAAAAAATATTTTTGTTACCTATTTAAAATCACATTTACTGCCCCAGTCTTCAGATATTATATATATCATATCATATAGTATTATAGTATATCAGTAATATATATATAAATATATTATTTATATTATATATATGTATGATCTTAATACATCTTATATGGATGGGGTTAATGCATGATTTTAAATTATGTATAAATAGAAATGTATATTAAAACTAATAAAAAGTACCTGAATACTGTATGATTCGGACATGTTTGTGTAGGTATATGATTACACTATGTGTAAAGGAACAATGATTATAAAGAATATTATTATTATTAATCATGTCATCATGAATTAAAATCGCACGTGTATAACTCACAAATGATAAAATAAAATTGTAGCTTTGGTTAAATTTTTTTGGTTTTTGTTATTTATATTAATTGTGATTTGACAATAAATATTTGAATAATCTTATTTTATTAATTTATCAAAATTAATTGATTATTTCGAGTAAAAATAAATTCAAAATATATATAATTTGTGTTTTCGTCATAAGTACATTTCAAAAAATGCTTAATTAAATAGCTGAAAAATTCAGTGATGCATTTTTTTCTCTAAAATAATATTTATGACGGAAGGGTGCGCGTGTAACATAATTAAGGGGAAAGTGTGTTAGTTAAAAAATTAAAAAATATATTTGGTGATATAGGTACTGGCACTAATACTAATAATTATAAGTTTTTTAATTTGTGTATAAAATTATAATTAAGTAGGGTAGCTATTACTTATTTAAAAATTTGATAAAAGATTAAAAATTAAAAACTATAAATGTAAAGTTGTGTATTGTTGTCTACTACCTTACCAATTAACATGTATAATTATTGTTTCAATTTAAAGTGTTTTAAGAAGAGTAATAGAGATATTGAACTTCTGAAAATACAAATTTATAATTAATTATTAATTCTCTTAAACGCTCTTAAGTTTTGGTTAGAGTTCGTCTTTAAAAAATATATTTTTTAAAAAAAAATTTCAATAAATTCAATTCCTAACCGACTACATTTCTAATATTAAGTGACAGTGACTCAAAACAGTCAATCAAAACTTAAGAAAGATCAAAATCATGATATACTTACAATGTTAACCAATATTATAAAATATTATCGATGCACTTCCTTACAATATAATCTATTTTTATAGAATAACTCAAATAAGCCTATCAGCAATGGAATCTAAACCCTATCTTAAAATGTGGAAAGATGATACCATAATTTTACTACTGTCTTATAATAGATATATAGCACAATATTACCGTTCCCAAAAATTGTTAAAAAACAGTGGTTACAAGAGAGCAGGGTGGCTGCAGGGCGTAACGCCTCTGCGCAACTATATTATATTATGTCATCAACTCTGTCGTCGATCCCATAGGTTCTAATCAAAGGTCTCGATAATGAACAAATTATAGTGTATACATTTATATAGCATACACGACGTCGACGTATTTATACAATTTAATGGCGACATAACGATGACGTGTTGCGCGTTATAATAATAATAATAATAATATATTATATTCGCCTTTCGCATCATACATGTATAATACATGCGCGCGTGTACATATTAATTATTATTATATTTATATATTAACGACTTAATACGGCTTGATTTACTACGTCTATAAGGTAAACAGACTTTGTTTTTTTCCGATTCGAAGGCGACGATCGGAAAAAACATAAATAAATAACGAAAAAATAAAGGCAAACTACCTACCTCCATATAACGCTTCACGTATACTACGTATAGCGTATATATTATTGTTATTTGTATTTATATTTTTTTTACGTCCGACGACGGACATGACGGGCGACTGGTTTCTATCGTTTCGTACTCGACACAAACCAACGAAATATATAATATACACGACCATTGAAATGTATGATATAATTCGTGTATGTGTTTGTACGTGAGTGTTTGCCAACTTTGATATTATATAGTTCCGAAAGACTCGTAAACGGAGTTTTATCGTAATTAGTGTGTGTCTGTGTGAGCGTATATACGTACATATATATATATATTGTAGAATCGTTTCATATATTATAATAATGTGTGTTTATTAACGCGGCCGCGGTCCGTACCGTTTCCATTATATTATTATAATATAGATCTCATGATCGTTTAAAAGCTGGCTGCCATCATTCGACTAGCGAACGGACATTGACCAGATATTATGATATATTATAATCTAGAAATACGCGTAACGGATGACGACTATACGTGTCGTTTTCACAATTATTTTTATTTTTTTAGTATTTTGTTTAATTTTTTGTTTTTGTACGATTAATTTAATATTATGTATATATATATATGTCTATATTGCATTTGGTTATTGCGCGTGAATGCCGCCATATACCGATATTTACCTCTCTTTAACATGCGCTTGGTGATCATATACTGTTTTATTATTATTATAAACCAAAGTTCCTGTTTACGCCACGCGCGGCTTACACGTCCGTCCGTCGGCGTTTGAATTTTTTTATTGTTTTATTATTAATAATAACAAGTAACAACACGCATAGCCCCACGTGCGCGCCGAATCATAATTATCGTGTATTTATATATATATATATATTAGACGAACACATATATATACACATAGTATTAATAGTGAATAAGGAACTACTGTTTGTGTATGTGTATATATATAATATATTATATATATTTATTATTTATATTCAGTTGCCAGTCGGTTCTTTTGAACTATATTACGCGGCCGACGAGCACACGCGCTCATCGTGGTATCATAGAAAACGCAATAATATAGTAATAAAAGTAGTTACTAACAGGATATGGAATATGGCTTGATCGTTATTTTAAATTTGAAAGCTATATTTATAGCAATTTTATTGCATAAAAAATCGATTTAGAGCTTAAAAATGTGTATAAAAGTTGGCCGTTTTAAATCACAGTGAAATTTAATAAGTATTAAGTACCTATATATAATCTTTTTATATAAACGTATTATAAATGTGTATTAGGTAATATAATAATTCTCTAGTCGACAAAATATAACTTTTTACTCTTTGAGAATGTAATTTTACAATAAAACGAAAAAAATGTAAAAAGTGAGAAAGTACTCTATGGGAAGTATAAGTAACTGTTATGTTTTATTTAGCTATTAAGTAGGTAGGTACTGTAATGGATGTGTTAAATTTGAATTTAACGATAAATCACTGATAGTCAAAAACTGTCGAATAATTGAATAGGTGTAATTATATAATTTGATATGTAGGTACGAAATACCGCAGAATAAATGAAAATAAATTAAATTTATTCTGTGGGAATACCTTATTAATAGGGCTCGAATTTCAAAGCATAATAAGCAACGAAAATCACACGATTGTTTTAAAAAATCAAAAAAGAAGAAAATTTATATTTAAAAAAAAGCATGACCAAAAATTAACACGAACTAGTTACAAAATGAATAATAAAAAACATTAAAAATTAATTTAAATTAAATAAAAGAAATAATTACCATGTATTTTCCTAGATTTGCAGAAGTGAAACTGTCTCTATTGTCCGACAGAAAGTTTTTATAAATGGGAAACAAACGATCTATGCTGTATGCTCTATATCCATTGAAGTGATTGGTATGCATACTTCATACAAGAAGTTTCAAATTACAACACTAAATCTTAAACTTTGAAACGTTTGATGTCGATATTGAAGGTGTACTGAGCAGTGAGCACAGATACCTTTTACAGGTTATATACATTTATGTTTAATATATTTAATAATCAAACCGATAACGAAAACAATAATAATCTAATATTTACATTTAGTAAGTATTCCGGATTTTTACATTTCTCAATAACTAAATATTTTTTTTATTTTTATTACTACCTATTGCATAATAAAATAAATATAAAAAATCCACAGCTGGAATAACTGAAAAACGCAATATAGCATTTATACAAAAGAAAGTCACAGTAAAAATAAATCGGTTTATCACACTAGTTCTCAACCTTTTTTGATTCATGTCACCTTTCACCACTAGAATCAAACACTGCGTCACCCTAACATCGAAATAAAAAACATTCTTAGCTGTATATTTAAAAATTATTCTATTATTAAAAAAAAAAAATATAGTACTTAGAAAAAAAACGTTCAAAACGTTGAAATTAATTTGAATTAATTATTGATATTAATTTGATATTAATATGATTTTTTTCGTAAAAATGTATTTATTTTTAGATTTCTTTTCTTTTTTCGTTGAGTTTTTGTGTCACCCCGGTTGAGAGCTACTGGTTTATCAGAATGTCGTGAAATACTTCATGTCACTTTGTCATATTTTTAAAAACAAAAGCATATGCTATAAAATTCGAGCCTTATACTTATTAAGCTCTTATAAGAAACTATGCTTTTAAATATTTGTATTTCATAGATAATACTATTAGATTATACATCAATACGAGTATGTTATGTGGATGATACCGTATAGGTAATATAGGTAAAAGGTAATATTATGACTATTAAACATATATAGCTACTGCAGTTGCAACTGCTGTTGCATTTCGTAACGAAATTCTCGATTCTCTAATAAATAACTGCATGTTTGAATAGAAAGCTGTCTTTATATAATTATAGCCATGATTTATCTTGCCGGTTTTTCTATAATAGCTAGTATGGGCGTTACTTGTACTTTTTTTATATTGTATAAAATATGTATCCATTGTAATATTATACACATTTCTAGATATTTGTATTATGCTATGTTGATTCGAAACTACGATACTATATACATATAATATGTACATAATATATATCTTATTCTGTTGGTGGACGAGTCAACGTACGTAATGTAGGTACTATAGGTACTGACTTAGTAGGTATAACATGCCGATTATAGAAATCGTAAACGAATCCAGAATTGCATGGTTAAAAAATATATGTAAGTAACTATCCATACAATTAGTTACTATAGAAGTTGGGATTAAGGTATTTACTATTACTATTAAAAATAAATATTAAAATAAAAATATATAGTCATAATATGTTTGGCACTTATCTAATTACCTTTGCGCAAATAAAGTTCAGATGTCTTATAATGTTATTATCGCCCTTAAAAACGATTTTGATAGAAAGTTAAAATGGTACCTACTTGCGAAAATCCTTAAAAACTATTGTTGCGGTATATGTTGTTATTATTAAAGTTTTTAGGTAGGCACCTAGCTTAAAAATCATCAATTTAAGGTAAAACTTTATAGCTTAATATATAATTCTATTGAATTTCAAAAAAACTAGCTAATATAGATAGGACTTGTTGAGGAAATTCTCTCTAGAAAAAAATAGAAACTATGAAATGTACACTAAAAGTATAAAACTAACAATCTTTTGATTGGATAAATCAAAAGCATTAGAATGTATACAATGTTATTGTTATATCAATAAACAATGTTTATTTTATATTTATTTTTTAAATAGAAAAGTTACTCTTTATCCATAAAGCAATTTATTCTCCTCTGAAATTTTACTTTGTAAAATCAGGATATTATCGTCAAGTGATACGGGTGTCCTTGTGATTGCTCCGCTCTGCAGAATCTAAAAATAAAAACGAAATTAATTTTACATATGTTATATGTACCACTGATTGTGGGTTGGATGCCATTTTTAAATAAACTTAAGTAGGGATAGTGTAAAATATGCAAATTTGAAAATAGTTATGAGATGACATCTCCCCTCTCGCTTCCCAGCAGTATTCAATAACCACCCGCACAATACTAGGTATATGAGCGTGATGGCATTGACCGCGAAACGGTTATTGTTTTCGCGACCCGGTGCACTACTCTCAATATTGTACACCGTATTGAATACGCCGCTCCGGCCTCGTGCTGATTTCGATTCGACCGTGTGCCGTTTTCGCGAGTTCTGACCCCGTTTAAACGCACGCGCGGGCGTTCGACTGTGCACCTACTCCAATAATCTCAATTTTTTTGTTAAGTGTTTCAATGGGTTATGCGGTCGCGTAGCTTTTGATACCAATGACATCCACCACTCCGCCGGACTCTGACACTCTGTTTACACTTAATATTAATCTAATATGTAACTCCGAGTCTAGTATATAGGTATACAGACGATTCAAATATAAAAACGAATTATCTTAAAAACACAATATAATAAACCTATATCATATACGAGTGATACATATTAGTTAAATAATAATATACACTTACACGAGTAATATTAGTAATTCTGTCATAATTTTAGTTTATACCGTTATGCATGTTGTGTGTCGTGTGTGTATAATGTATATAAATACAGAGTGGTTTGTGATGTTTTAGTGTTTTATCGTTTTCTTGAAATGCAATTTTAAACACTAAATTATTATTACCAATGGACCATATAGGTAATTGGTTACGTATATATTTTAGTATTATACGCAAATGAGCTACTTTTTATTCTCCTCTTTTCTCTCCTTTATACATTTTAATATAAGTCGACTTCATTAATACTGTTGTTTAGCGATTAGATACTGATTAATGATTATTGTATCTAATATAGGTATTATAGTTAGAATTTGTTAGATATAGTTGGATGTATTATTACATAGAAACTAATAAAGTACGAGTAATACTAATAACTATATTGTAATATTATAATTATACCGTCTAGGCTACATTATGTGATATTAATATGTGATTATGGCGGTTGCATAATATAATACTTTTTTATATAGGAACGGTGTATAGTAATATTGTTAAAATAAAGTCAACAATTTTTCACACGGACCGAAAGCACTCGAAATTCCACGCCTTACTCACCAATTCAGCCACTTGAAAGCGATTTTTAAAATAATAATGATCGACCGCAGTACGTATGTATATATTATAATATACATTATATTGTATACGGTTTATTGGTTTATATGATATTAAAACTGCCGTCGCCGCCGTATATAATCGTCTGTAAAAGTCGATCAACGTTGGCAGTCACAATAATATATCGAGACACACTACAAAATTTAATTCACAAACAAAATATACATTGTATGAACACTACGAATGGTCTTTCATTTATTACAGCGTTATTTTAAAATATATTAATTGAGTATTTTCTTCTATAACTTGTATAAAAATATGTATCACTAAACTTAAAAATAAAAGAGCATAATATAAAATATTATATAATATATGAGTTATTATATATTATATGTAAACACAATGTTAATATTTTTCCATGTTTTATTTAATAAATTCTTATAATCAAAATTTTAATTCATGTTTTAATTAAAGTTTGTTTTCTTATAAAATAAAAATCATGATATACATATAGTTACATGTAAATAGAATAAAATATTATAAAAAAAATATAAAACATATTATTATCAATAAAGTAAAAATAAAATAATTCATAACATTATATTATACACGATACACATACCGTAATCGCAGTATATATTAATATCCAATATTTTAGTTTTGTAAAAGATTAAAGTAAGTATACTTGCAGCTACTAACCAAGAGTCTTACATGTTATCATATCAGGCCCTGCCAATTAAATATAAATCTAATGCACTACATATACATGACACAAATAGTACAACATTTTGCTGTTTTAATGTTAGCGTTTACTTATAATTGTTAACGTTATTTGATTTCCGTCAAATTCATAAGAATTTATTTTACGATTTATGATGACGATAATATGTCATTTAATTGTTTCCGCTTTGGAATTATATAGGTACTGCAATTTATAAAATATGTACCTATGCTTTTTTTTGGGTCTAGATATATACTAATTTTTGTAAGATACATATAATATATTATATTATATACTTTGAGATTATTGAACAGTATTGTAATATATTATGTTGTTGTATTTTTACAGCGGCACTTTGTGTCTTTCGAAACACGTGTTTTGTGGTAATGGGTAAAAAAATTACAGCGGCCCCGAAAAAAACAACAACATAGCTAATAAATCAGGGTTGATTGGAACGATTTCGATACACATATAGTCTCGCGCCACCGTGGTGTACAATATATATAGATATATAGTACGTACGGCGTACGCCATACATCATTATACTATATTATGTATATATATATATATATTACAATAATTATAATATTATTTACATGTGTATATGTGGTAGAGACGTGCAGGCTCACGGGATTCGTGTTTCCCTTGTCTCGACGTTACGTAAATAAAAAAATGATAACGGACACGCCGACAAAGTACACAATTTATACATATTGTGTATTGATATAATAGTGTACACGCGATGGGTGCCGCGACCGGACCCAAATAGGGATCACGCGTACACGTGTGTATATGACTGGAAGAAGGCAAAAAGGGAAAGAAATAATTTAGAAAAAACTCAAGTCTACTTTATGTATCATTTACGATATATATATATACCTAATCTATACGACTATTATACAGACCGCCGTCTCACGGATTTCTACTGCCTCATGTCAAACGACTGCGATAATTATGAATGATTTCACGTCACATAATTTCTGTCGTTTTTTGTCTTAAAAAAATCGTCATCAGTGTTAATATTTAAACCCATTTGTTATATATTATTATAACCATTAACCGCATTTCGTATCTACTATACTATATTAGGTATCTTGTACATTAGTTAGTGTATATAATGTGCGTGGTGCGTTTATGCAAGTGTGCTGTATATTTACTCGGCGGGATCTTAAAACGAATACAAGTCTCCCGCACCCGCACCCACACTTGTTAACCTTAAAAAAAACAAATTAAGGGTTTTTTGTTTCTTTTATAAACGCAACACATACGCAGCCTGTGACATAGGCAATGACACTGGACGTCTACATGATATCCTGTAATAATAAAATATATATTTTCATTGAATAGAATCACAACACTATAAACACGATGCTATGTCACTGCTAAATTTTCTCACCGATATCAAATATATTCACCAACATCTGAATTAAATGATATTATGTACAGAGATTATTTTAACTACTATACTTAAAAAATATATTCTATTACATAGTTTTATAACATATCAAAACAATATAAAAAAAGTATAGTTAAATATTTTTTTCATTATTCAAAAGACATCCATTTCCAATTTCATATTATATAGCAATATACTGTACTTACCAAATCTTAACCTAACTTTTTAAAAACAAAACCAAAAAAAAATACTTCAAATTTTTGATTGCCCGGAAATTGTGCAAGCTTTTTTCTAAAAAAAAAAAAAAATAATAAAAAAATATAAACAAAGAAAAAAAATCAGATTTAAATTTGTGAATAGCATTACTTGTTTTAAAAAAATTATTATTATTATTTAACTAAATTTTTATACCCAGATGGGCTAGATTTATATTGTATATTTATTAAAAAATAAAATGTTAAAATTATTTAAACACTAAAATTAATATATTTTATATACTCGTATTTGTGGCCCAATCTGGTGATCATTTAAAATAAAAAAAAAATATTGTATACGAATAAATAGCGAAATAGATAAAATGTGGC
Organism: Aphis craccivora; assembly: GCA_009835225.1. Taxonomy (NCBI): domain Eukaryota; kingdom Metazoa; phylum Arthropoda; class Insecta; order Hemiptera; family Aphididae; genus Aphis; species Aphis craccivora. The sequence goes on from VUJU01004434.1 coordinate 13,379, forward strand.
TTAATAACTGACCTGTAATGTAGGCTGTTGAGTGTTGGGACTAGGTAGGTATATTAGGTACCTATAATACCTATTATATGGTGTGGAGTAGGTTATGTATAAATGTAATCAAAGGTAAATTATTATGAATACAATATGAATACAATAGTAGGTAGTTAGGTATTATTATATTCATAATAAATGCATATTAAATATTAATACAGACTACAGTAAATAGATTTATAACACATGTATGTGGATTTGAGATTTCTATAAGTAGCGTTATAAGTAAAATTAATATTTGTATGCATAGATATATTATTTTTTTAGAATATTACTTTGCAAGCTAATAGTTTGTAGTACTGTATACTTTTATATAAAAAAACAATTCCACAAATTAGCTCATATATTAACATACGCCGTGATATATTTTTATTTTTCATATTTGCATAGGTAAGTATATTTGGAGTAAACATAATATTTTAACTGTATATGAACACAAAACGGCATGTCTATATGGTAACTTATACAAGAACAAAATGTTTCTCGTGAATGATATTATATTGCTGTATATTATGGTATATTATAAACTACGTTCTATAAGTTTGTAAATACGGTACCGTAAATTACGGTATATAGTGGAAGTGTTTTTATTATAGATATAGCTACCTAGTGCCTGCGTACTTTTATATACTACTGCTGCAGCGACAAAATTGAAGACCAGAAGGCAAAAGGTGTTATGTGACGTGTTTATTGAGACAAAAATATTTTATTATAGTAATAACTAAATCGTAAAAATAATATTACATATACAAAATTAATACAGATGAATATAATCGTAATAATGGTTAAAAAAAAAATAAAAATAAAAAAAATACCCTAGTCAATTGCAGTCAACGGGATACACAATCGAAGTGATTATAATATATGTTTACAATTTATAATAATAATATATTATACTATATACATACTCGTACCTGTATTGTTTAGTTTATCACGCCTGCAGGCAGTGACATTGACGCTTATGTCGAAAATAAAGATTTTAGAATTTAAAAACCGACAACAAACGTCGGGTAATTAAAATATATTTTACGCACACATATGAGTTCATTATTATATATACCTGTACAGCACTGCAGTCTGTAGTGTGGAAAGTGGAAACCACCATTGGCGCGTGAGAACCGTGGCCGTAAAAATTTGTCACATTTTACCGGGTTTCTCGGAAAAAACAACAAAAATAATAGTGCACATTAAAATATAATATACACAATGTACCGACATTCGCGCATATGCATAATATATATTTAAGTCATATATATATATATATGGCATACGCATACACAGACATCGAGGTCGTCGCGTGTACCTAATATACATATTATTATATGTAATATAATATAATATAATATATAAGACGCCAGTCGTACATTATAATACGATATATTATATGACGTGTAGGTATAAATATTATATGCGCCTGTGCGAGTTGACATTTCGGCGAGCAGCCCCACACAGATGGAAAATATTAAAATCCGAAATTAATCAACACGCTGTTATATTGCAGTGTATATAGTGCCGCGGAGAGGTTTTCGACACTGCAGCACACCAGCGTGGCGTAGTATACCTATACACACCTTATATATACACCACACGTCTGTATATATATATATATATATATTACATAATAGTGGCGCCTGAAATTAGGGTCCGACCCAATTTTTATAATATTTATTCGTTATTTTTTTTTTCATACGTTTACACACACGCACATATATATATATATTATACAGTACGAGCATTAAGATTTCTGTGGGTCATCGAGACGTATATACTTGTCGTCGTCGACCGTCGTCCTCGTATGTGAGTATTTATATTTTATATATGTATAGCGTATATTTATATACATATATGTGTATAGTATTACGCGAACATATAATTCACAATTCGCTATAAGTAGGTATACACGCGGTGTGGTAATACGAAACGGTCAATGATCCTGCGAACAGCCCTTTTGAAGACTTTCTGAAAAGCAGTAACATTTACTGAGATAGAAGGCACCTTGATTTATCGCGGTAAGACTAAGGTATAATATATTGTATACACTCGATGTCAGTCTGCGGATTCGTTCTCGTAAACGCTTTAACACCCCGCGAATTTACCACGCGGGACTACGTCTGTATACTAAAATTATTTTATCTGCATATTTTACGTATATAGACCTGCCGCAGGATATTTTCCGTTGAGCCGTTTTGTCGTTTTACACGAAACACGACGTATTATTATATTAAATGTTATTTACTAAACTTTTTTTTTATAATAAGATTATTAAAATTGGCTTAAAACTATCTCTTTTAACACTGTTATTTATAGCTATCAAATAAACAAAATATAGATTTTAAAAAATCAGTACAAATCCTATAATAATTAACATAACTATAGAGCAAGGTAGCTGAATATGATTTTAGATTATTTACTTCTTTACTAAGAATACATTTGAGCTGCAATAAATAAAAAAAATCGTGGTGCTAAACTGAAAATGAATAATATTTTAAGAATGCATAAGATTGTTTATATAAATAAATTGTTGTACCTACTACTTCTGAGAGCACTAACCTAACTAAATACGTAATTGATTATATACAAAATGTGTATTTGTCTTATACTTTACAAATGTTAGCGCCTCCAACGCTCATTTAGTATGTGTGATGGTATTGTGAGTGCCAATTTTTTTGACAGCTCGTCAAAAACATATGTATACAATATTATGATATGATCATCAAACGAAAACCGCGAGAAAACGTGCAGAATATGTTGAAATGGCATTAGGCATTGCATATAATAAACGACATATGGCTTAGATAAAGGATATATTATAATGGGAATAAATGTGAAAAAAGTAGAACAAACCCGGAGACTAATGGTTGAAAGATGATAAATAATGGAGTCAACGAGAGAGCCAGTAGTTGTGTGTATGTGTGTATTGTGTAGGTATGTATATATATATATATATATATAGATATAAAAGTATAGAAAAGCATTTGAAGTGACTGCATATAATATATCATATTATAAATATAATAGAACGTGCGGGTCTTATCATTTTTAACATTTTAACAATATGTCATCCCTATAATAGGCAGTGTAGAATATTATAAAACATAATATACTACTATACTGACTAGTGTGAGTAAAACCTCCTCTTAAAATAGGGGTTCAAAAGAGTTGAGACTATTGAGATGATCCTTTTGACGAAACTTTTTAAGAGGTTTTTTACGTAAATTATAATAATGTATAGGTATCAGCTACTATGTAAAGAAAAAAACCTCTATCTATATGTGACGTGTTCAAAAATTCGTATGATAATGTTCTACTTATTTTTTTTTTTTAAATGCCACTTTCTTCAGAGTTTATATTATAAAGTACGTCATGTACTCATGTGTTAAATTTATGTCAAGAAGAATATGATCATACATTAATTATTATTAAAGGTATTTATAATAATATATTTAAGCGGGTTTCTATAATTATTAATATATTATTCTTAATTATTAAATATAATACATTGACTTTTTAATTATGATCGATACCTACCTAAACATAGATATAGAAATATGACTTGATAGTAATCAATGTTTATAAGGGAACGTCCAATATTTTGATATTTTCAGATTTTTGCAGAAATATGTTATTTGAATCTAAACACACTATTTGGTGTGAAAACGCGTTTTCATTTATCGCGATAATATCTATCTGTTCCTATAATAAAAGTATATGTGTATCTTTATTTCATTTATTTCGAAAAGAGAACATAATAAGTTACACAAAATAAGTTTTATGTCTCTCCTGTAAAAATTGAATTTCGACGTACCTATATGTATTATATATTAAAATAATTGTTTAAAGCTTACCTATAGTTAAGCAATTGCCAAGAACCTTCCTCAGAATGTTTATATATAGAATCGACGAAGAATCAATTATTATTATATATTGTTGACATATATGAGATGAGACAACGCGCGGCTCAGTATTTTGAACGGTCCTGTGGAGTTTGAAGTAGGTATATAGATCACTGCGTTCTAACTACGACTGACGTATTTAATCCTGAGATTCGAGTAGTTAAGATAGGTTAAAAGTTTAAAACGCATCCAATTAAAATAATACCTAACCAATAGAAAAGTAGTACTTATAGTAACAGTAGCGCGCTGATTGGCTGTATGATGCGAAAACCCACATAATGCCATGCCCGATGTTGTTGTTTAATAATCATTATTATTTGTTATTCATTTATCATCTTATCGACGTTATATATTTTAATATTATTATAGTATAATATATTTCCCAGGTGTAAGAATAATGGTATTAATGTGAGAAGAAAATTTTTTTTATTATCTATAAGTAAATTTATGAAAATTTATAAACACCTTAAATTATTATTATTTTGCGTAAATGTATTTACGACGAATAGATACGATTTTAAACAGCCACACAATTTGCAAACTATCCACGCGGGTGTCAGCTAGTACCATTATAATTCTATAGTAAATAATTTCCATAAAAATAAGTTTCTCAGCAAAAAACTATTTTGAATGAAATACGCAAATTATTATTCAGTGTAACATGTTATAATTATATACCTAGTTCCGACCACATAATGTGGTATTTCCCACATATTATTTTTTTATGTGAGCAAATTCATTTTAAATTTATTATTATACCTACCTATATTTCAAACTCGAATTTCGAATTTTAAGAAATTGTATTCGATTTAATAAAAATTCAAATCCAGCTAGCAGAATATTTTTCAACAAAAATATAGTTTCTAATGAAAAGGTTATTTTCAAAATTTTCATGAGTTCCCTTAATATTGTAGTGTTGCAAGAAAATATGTAAATTGTATACTATAATTGAATAATTTCTTATCGATACTAACAAAAATCATACTTTACTTATACATATATATATCTATAAGTATTCGTTAAGAAATACTTTTCTATCTATTATATATAATATAGATACTTATTTACCTAATATAGTAGAAATTCTCTCAAGTAGTCTCAACCGTTCCAACATTCTATTTTTTCTCAAAAAATCAGCCATCCTAGTTTATTATATAATGATTGCATTTATAATTTTTATTGAGTATACCTAATCCTTGTAATTATACATAATACAATATCATGTATATTGTTGTATTATGATCATATTATCGTATTATGGTCCTTATAAGGACACACTCATTTTTGACGTAATCATTTATTCAAAAACATTAAATTTTCTTTTTTATGTATAACTCTTTAAAAAATTACGATCATATTTTTCTCTGGCACTCGCCTCCCAGATTCGTCCG